>QWZN01000468.1:0-12322 GCA_003693225.1 Venturia aucupariae
ATTTATAGTTCTTTAGGTATAGCTTAGCTAGTTCTAAAAGTTACTTTATAGTAATCTTAGGTTATAGCTAACTAACTAGTTAAGGTGCTACCTATTACTAGTATAGGTTCTATAGCTATTATAGAGGATATACCTATTAGTATATAGGTTACTATACTCTTCGAACCTATAGGACTACTAGAGTACTTACTAGAGGTCTTGCTAGTAATAAATTAGGTATAGAGATATTAGTTATAGTCTTTATCTATTTCTATAGTTACTCGTATTATTTCTTCTATATAGTTAGTATTCTAATAATGCTATAGAACACTTTAACAATATCTTTGTTTATTATCTAAGCTAGAATTACTTATTACTTAACAAGGAAATTTCTTATCTTTTTTAAGAATAGCTTATCAATCTGAACCTAATAAGATTTATTAAAGTTATAGAAGTCTTCCCTAAAATCTTTAAGGCGTAAGAACTTAGCTAAATCTTACTATATATAATTATCTAGTCTAGCTAGCACAAATGTATTGAGATAATTACTTATTAAGTTAAGTATATTAATCTCTTATATAAGGAGTCCTTTATATTTTTCTAGATTAATATAAGTTAGATATCTTATTAAGATATATATAGTAGGGACCTAGGAACTTAGTCTAGACTTAGATTTAGAACTAGAAGTAATATTATTAGGAGTTAATAGCTCCTTACTCTCTTACTTAGAATCTAAAGATAAGTTAGATATTATTTATAATAATATTTGGTTTAACTAGTATTTCCAGATATAGGGTATTAAGGGGTTTGGATCTAGAGAGGGTCTTTACTTAAATAATAAGTTTAAACCTTAGTATACTCTTATCTAGACTATATATAGTAAAGTAGTAGTCTAATAGATTAAGTTCTACCTTAGCTCTTACTTATAATCATTAAAGTCTTAATAGTAGAGGTTATACAAAGATATAAACTATATTTCCTCCTAGATAGGAGTTTTATAACCCTTGCTAATCTATAGATAATAGACTAGTATAAAGATACTACTAAAGTAATCTACTAATTAGTATTGGTTCTACTCTATAAGACTAGGACAAGAGCCTATAGAATAATAAACTACTAGTAGTTTACTTTATTCTAATAGTAGTTCTATATCGCTCTAATTGCCTGGCAATTAGAGGTATACAAATAAATATAGTTTATATCTAACGTCTAAGTCTAGATAATGGCTTAGTACTATTATTATAAGCTATTATTATATTACTATGTTTTACTATATACTATAATATAGACAGGTAGATAGTGTAGACGATCTACTATCTATTAAGATAGTACTACTTATCTTATTATCCCAATGATTTCCTCTATAGCTATAGCCTTACTAAGGCTATACTAGAGATTGAGATAGTACTACTTGTATACTAGTATCTTTGTATAAACAATATTATATATACCTAGGAAGTAGTAAGTCAATTACGTATAAAGGCTAACTTGGGTTAAATAAAGAATTATAGAGGAGAACTTAAGGATAGTTAGTTAACTAGGTAATCTAGCTCCTATATAATATATTAGAGACTACTAGGAGACTACTAGAGTTACGTAAGTTAAAGGAGGAGTAAGAGTAAGAAATAAAAGAAAGAACTAATCCCTATCTCCTACTTATTAAGGTATTTATAGATTTTGTCTATCTAATTATAATTTACTAGATATATATTTACCTCTTGGTTAAGATATCTACTAATATTTTTTTAGCTTTTCCTTATATTATCAAAGAGTATTTAGTAGTAGTTTATATAGTAAATTACCGCCGTAATCGCAAAACTCAGCTAATACTCCTTCTAATTACTCTTAGAACCTTTATCCTTAGAACCTTAGGCTAGGGACTTATAATCTAAAGATTTATTTCTCTCTTTGAATTTATCTATCTTAGTAAAAGATTTTATAGGAATTTCCTTATCTAAGTTGCCTAGTATATTAAAGTCAAATATTTCGTTTATTAGGCGCGTAAGTAGGGATAGGTATATACTATTACTTATTCTAAACGTAACTAGCTTATATAACTACTAGAATATTACTAGGAACTTACTACTTCTTAATAATTTCCTAAATAGTATTTTTGATTTAAGAATCTTGAATATCTTTTAGGAGTAAATTAAAGCTACTTAATAGCAAGATTTCTTCACGTACTATACGTTCTACTTCTTTTTATATACGCTTACTCTTTATCTTCTTTTAATTAAAGCTAGAAAACTTTACGCAACAATTTAGCTCTCTAACTCTATAAGGATTTTGCGACTTTAGTTTATCTGATTTTAGTAGTACTATAGTAAATATAGGGGTGCGTAGGGGATACTAGTAGTTTACTAGTAGTCTAAGATTAAATATATAATCAAATTACGTAGGAAATAATATAAATATACGATTGATAGAAAGTTAGGTAACTTATATAGGGTTTAATAGTCTAGAAAGTAAAAGCCAAGATCTATACCAATTTCGGAAAATTTTTCACGCTAGTACTACTAGCGTTTAAGCTTTCCCTACTAGCCCCGCTTACTCTATACTATCCTTACTTTATTACCTATACCAGTTATAAATTTTTCTAAGAACTACTAATCAATCAATTAATTCTTGTATAACCTATATTAATAGCGTTAGAAGTAAGCTCTTATACTACTAGTAGACTACTAGTATTACTAACTATATAATATAGATAACTAGGGCTAGGGCGAAATCTCTATATAAGGCCAAAATAGCTAAGACTTAGACTAACTCTAACTTTGTAACTTAAACTCTATATCAATCCTCTAATTAATAGTAATCTTTGGCTAACGGTCTAGATTCTATAGGACGACCTATAATTTCACTAATAACGCTACTAATAATACTAGATCCTATAGTACTAGAAGTATTAGAAATACTAGAAATAAGTCTTAAAATAGTAGAAGATCCTGAATCTGAAATTGAAGATCTATATTAAGTTCTAGTAGAGGAGGAGATAGTTAAAATCCGTTAAAATTTAGCTAGTTAAGGATTAAGAATAACTAAGTATAGTAGTAGGACTAATATAGATAGATATATATCTAACTTAGATAATAGTAAAACTTATATACGTATTATACTTCCTGAAATCCTAGGCGCGGATAAAGCTATAAGTAGGAAACTAGGATTAAATTTAATCAAGTACTTATAATTTAAGACGCTAAAGATATTAAAGAAGAATTGAGTTAAACTACCTTATAGTAGATTTAGCGGTAATTTATCTATATAAGGTAGAGGTGGATTAAATAATAGTAGATTAATATAAGCTAGACCGACTCCGCGTAAATTAACTAGAGGGAAGGGAATTATAAAACGTAATATAATAGGTAATATAATCTTGTATTAAGTACTAGTAATTGCGCAAATAGTAAAATTACTATAAAAATTACTAGGAAAGTTACTTACTAAGGTTAAGGGTATAAAGGTTTCAAAGATTATAAAGACAAATACTAAAAATATAGAAATTAGCGAAACAAGGAAGCTATATTACTATAACCTAGAAGGTAAGTTTAAACTTACTTTTATATTCTATTTATATATTCCTAGTAGTATTCTAGTAGTCTAATATATATATAGTCGTTGCTCTATATAAGATCTATTACTACTAGGAAGAGACTAAGCTCCTTATTCCTAAAATAGTACTCTATAGACTTATTTATAAGGTTTCTAGTAATTTAGGAAAAGATCTTAAATTCTAGAGGCTTATACCTAGAGCTATCTATAAAGTAGCTAAATACTATCTTGTTAACTTATTTAAAGGTAATTATTATATTCTTCCAATTCTTTATAGTAGCTTACAAGTAATAGATACTAATCTATATACAATTTAGGCAAAACAAGTTACTATCTAGACTAAGGATATTTAGTTAGTAAGGAGCATTTGAGGTATCAAATAATTAACTATATATAAAAGTTGATATAGGAGTTCTAAATAAAATAAAAGTTAAAAGTTGGAATTCTAGATAAAGTTGTATTAAAAGTTCTTATCTACCTTATTAGTAGTATAGTAGGAACAGCGCCTATAAGGTAAAGGCTAGATATTATTATCTACTATTAATAGGGACTTAGATTAGATAGAATAAGAGGATAGAGGCAAGATTAGATAGAAGCAAAGTATATTATTAAAAGATAAGATAAAAGACCTTAAAAGGACCGCTCAAACGCCTATAGTATAAAAGTAGTATTAGTTATTATACTTATTATTGTTTAATATTAGATAAGTACCAAGTCTATTCTATATATACTAGTATAATAATAGTATGACCCTACTATATTCTCTCCCTCTAATTATAGTTATATCGCCTCTTAATATAATAATAACTAGTTATTACTATTGATAAAAGAAATAGATCGCTACTAATAAGAGAAATAGATATTTACCGTAAGTACTAGTACCCTCTATAGTACTAGATATACGCTTATTATTATCCTTAGACTTGATGTCCTTTCTCCCTATATTATTATTACTATCGTTATTAATATCTTAGAGTATATCCTCGAGATTATACTTATTCTACTTAGATATAAAGTACTATTCTAGCTTAGTAACTACCTCGCCTTTGTAGAAGTAATATATAAAGAAGCTTGTCTAACCAAAGTAATAAATCTCCTATTTAAGGAATATAGCAAACTTATTAGTAATCAAGTTCTTTATTCTAGTCTCCTACTTATTAATAATATCCTTGAATTAGCGCTTATCCTTAATAATCTTCTAAACTTTTTTAATAATATTATAGTTATCCTATTAGAGAGGACTAATTAGTACTTATATAATTAGTTTGACGGAATATAGAGTAATATATACGGGAAACGGATATAGCAACTTACTATAGTTAATAGAGTAACTAGATAGAGATACTAGTCTAAGCTAGAGATTATAATAAGCCTTCGTAAGTTCTTCCTAAGTACTACCTTTAGGAATCTCGAGTATTAAATAATTAGCCTTAATACTATAGTAATAGGGTAATATAGTTAGATAAATACTATCTATCTTTTCTTTAGATCTATAGAAGTTCAAAGGATAGGTAATAGGAATAGTATAGTTGTTTATAGCTTAGCGCTAGAAGTATACTATAAACTTGTTAATATATTTCTAGTTCTATATCTTAGAAAGGATTTTTGTAATATAACTATTACTAAGGGAGACGCCGTCAAGCTTATTTATATCCTACTAAGCTTATAAATTATCTATCTTATATATTATTAGAACGTACTAGATATAGTTATTCTCGGTCTCTCTATATATAGTTAGGCTACCCTAGATCTAGTTTATACCTCTATTAGATTTAATAGCCTTTTTGATATTAATATTAATATAATAGAACTTGATATTATTACCTTCCCTAGTAGTCTTAGCGTAGTACGGATAGAAAATTAGCTAGAATTGGGGATCTAGACAAAGCGTAATATTTTAAGCCTAGTACGTAATAGATTAGTATATTACCTATTAGGTAATACTATAGTATATAGTTAGGTTCTATCCTAGGTTGTTCTTTCCGTTCACCTTATAAAGATACTATATATAGTATTCTAACTCGATCTTAGTAATATTCTTAATAGTCTAGAACTTACCTATCTTCTATAAGTTAGTAGGGACGTTCTCAAAATACTTGATCTTATTAATCTTCTTATTAAACAAGGTGTTTTCCTTTATCGAGTACTTAAAGATAGCTCTATTTAGAATACTACTATTACGCTCCTAGTTATTAAGCTCGGTCTTTATCTAGAGATAGTTATAGAAGGCTTTATACTCCTTGAAATCTATAGTATTCTTCTTAAAAACGTCAACGTTGATTAGCTTATAAGCGTAGATACTAATATAGTTAGAATAAATAGTAGGGCGGTTATTTATACAAAACTACTTAACCTTATTATACGAAGTTATAAACTTAATAGGTTTCTTATAGGCTACCTATTCTATTAATCGATTAGTAAGTAAAGATATCTTGCCGTTTTATATCTAAAGTATTGCCTAGCCTAGTATATATTATAAGTAAGTTAGGTATATACTATCCTTGATATTAATAATTACTTTAATAAGAGTCTAAAAGTTATTTAGTATTATACGCTTAATAGTAACCTTCTTAACCTTTTTACTTAGGTCTATATATCCAATATTACTAATACGTATCTAGGTTACTATAGACTTTATTAGGAAGATACTTATTTAAACGTTATTAGCTATAAGATTATAAGTATAGTTAGCTTTTATAATTTTATAATTCTTTTTGTCCTTATTATCTATAATTTCTATATTATCTTTATTATATACTTTATAGGTTTCCTACCTACTCTTACCTTTAGAGTCGGTAATACGAGAGATATTATTATCTTCTCTAAACTTCTCCTTATTCTACTAACCAAAGGACTTAATTGCCTCTTTAAGGGTATTAATTTACGCTCTATAAGTTAGTCCTATACTAGACAAGGAAGATAAAAGTACTAAATCTAATAGTTATTAACTAGTAACAGAATATACTAGTATATAATCTTAGAAGCAATTGTTATTATACTATCTAATCTTCTTAGGGCGTATATAGTAGCGCGTAAGTTAGTCTATAGTAATTAGTAATAAGTACTTTAGATACTTAACTTCTCTAAAGTCTTCCTAGGTCAAGACCTTAGGATACTTATTATAAACTACTTATTCAATCTCGTTACCTTCTTTAGTACTAATAATTTCAACTAGTCTAGCTATATTACTCTATAGGAGTCTTAATACGGTCTAGGATTAAGCAATCGCTAATAGAGGATTATATATAGCTACGCTAAGTATCTTAAGTACGGTCTAAAGCGGAAGCTTATTAACTAACTTAAGGTACTTTCGAAGGCCCTAAAGTAGGTTACGACTAAGTTAGTATTCTATAGTCTATAGTATAGTAATATCTCGCCTATTAATTAAGAGTAGAGACTATTAGTTATTAAGAAGTCCGCTAAAGATTTTACCGTCCTACTTAATAAAGTACTTATCTACTTTATTAGTATCCTCTATACGATTTATACCGCGAATATCCCTATATACTACTACTATCTAGTTTCGAGTCTTCACGCCTTAAATCGTATATTTATTTATAATAGATAAATTGGTACTAAGTACTTTCTTAATAGATTTAGTAGTTAGGATAAGTAATTTATACTCCCCGCCTTTACTCTATTTTAAATAGTTAATAAAGAGCGTTGATATTATCTTATTCTAAGTTAATTATAGTTTAATCTTATAACAAATACTTTTAAGATAAGCGACGCGCTCTCCTAGTTCTATACTATCTTATACTTAATACTACTTCTTAGTATTCTACTTAATCAACCTAAATTGTACTAACTATAGAAGGCTTATAGTATTATCCTTATCCGTAGTACTTACTCCGCTTATAATCGTAAGAATAGTATTAGTATTAACTAGTCCGGAGGTAGAGTTATCTATTTCTTATCTAAGTATACTTTCTATTAGTCTTAGAGTAGAAGTTATTACGGATATATTAGGTTTAGCCTTATCGCCCGCCTAGCTTCGGGTTTTAGGCGCTATAATAAGTACCTTAGCTATCTCGTATTCGTATAGTTATAGTTTTGTTTGTAATTGTAGTTAGGATTGCGCGTATAAGAAAAGAAGGTAAAGAAAGAAAGAAAAAAGGGAGAGAAGAAGAATCTACCCGCTTAAATAGATACTCTTCTAGTATTTCTAGTCCTAGCCTATTAAGAGCGTAAACATAGTTTCCTATAATATTATAGATAATAGATAATAGTAAATATAAATATAGCCTGAAAGTAGTTAAATATATAAATATAAATATAGTCTAAAAGTAGTAATTGAAGGAAATAAAATAGAGAAACAACTTTAGTAATAGGAATCTCCTATTAATAAAGAAAAGATAATAGTAAATATCTAGACAATATTAGTATTATAAAGAAAACTCTACTAAATAGGAATTAAGGTAAATAATAGAAAGAAAGATATATATAAAATAGTAGGATAATATTTATACAAATTACTATATAAATACAAGTTAGAGTATATCGAAAATACTTTCTTATAAACTTTTTCCTTATCCTATTAATATTAGTTCTATATTTAATACTACTACGTTCTAAGCGAAATAATATCTAGGGCTAGCCCCTAGAGTCGTCTAAGTCTATTTTATAAAAATTCGCCTCTAGAAATCCGCTATATAGAACTTTCTATTATAAAATCTTTATATAGCTCTAATATATAGGTATTCTATAGATACTTCCTATATAGTCTATATACTCTATCTAATAATAGCTTGCTACGCTATCTAATAATAGCTCGGGGTAGGATAGAGTTTAGACTATTTCTAAGGTATACGTAGTTGTCTATATAGGTCGACCTCTAGAGGTATAGAGAATACTCGTCTTTTTATTAGACTATTTCTAAGGTATACGTAGTTATCTATATAGGTCGATCTCTTTAAAGAAAGAGATAAATACTAGCGGCTCCTCAATTTGAAAAATACCTAGTACTAGGACGGCTTATCCGTCTAGTCTAATACGACCTATTTATTCTACTAAAGAAATACTAGCGTAATTATATAATAGTACTAACTCTCGTTTATAAGACAATATAGAATTCCTATATAGTACTAGCGCTATTATAGGTACGAGCACGAGAGTAGAGCGTAATAATACTATAATAGCTAACTTAGAGCTTAATAATATCTAGGCCCGTAGTTACGTAGATATATAGATAGTAAAGGTAATAATATCCGGGGCTAGCTCCTTAAGTTAATAAAACTACTAATACTCTTCCCTAGTTTTTCTTTTCCTTAATAGTACTCTCGTCCTAGATCTTCTAAATCTAACGATTCTATATATCTAACTCCTCTAGACTTAACTTCTCCTTCTTAGATATAATATTCTCGGTATTATTATAGCTTTGAATTGAAAGAAGAATTAATAGAATAATAATAATAAATTAAAATTAAAAGTAAATTACTCTATAACTCTAATATATTAATTACCTCTTTATCCTCTTACTTGAGGATAAGTAAATATAGTATACTAATTAGAATCGAAGTTAGAGTACTAGTCTACGTTAATCTCCGGGTTGATATTAGGTAGGATATTAATAAAGTCTTTATATATATCCGGATTAAAGTTAGTAGGACGAGTAATCTATACTATTAGACCTATATCTAGCTCTAGCTTATCTATAGTCAAGTTATTAGATAAATAATTGGAGAAGATATTATAATATTCTCGATTAAAATCTTCTAGATTTATAATTTGAATAAATACTTCTCTATTATTATCGTTGCTACTCTTAGACTTATTAGACTTAGATAAATTTCTTCTTATATAATAAATACTCGAATACGGTCCGCGCGTATACTTTTAAATACAACTATATTATCTAGTTTAGATAGTTTATAACTTCTAATATAATAACTAGTCTCCCTATCTATATATACCTTTGAAATCTTATAAGGTCTAAGCTATCTAAATTCTTATTTATTACTAAAGCTCTAAACTAGTTTCGTATTATATAGAAGTACTAAGTTACTAACCTCAAGCCTTAAAGTTCTACGACGAGATACGTAAGATACCCTCTAGTACTTAATTACTTCTTAATATATATATTACTACCTAGTAGTAGCTTCTCGCAAATTACCTTCTCTTAAGTTAAGCTACTTTACCTATATAGTAAGAAGGTCTTCCGTTGTCTTAATAGACTTCTAGTTTAGCGTACGCTAAGTAGCTATCTTTAACTTAATAGGTAAGACCTATTCTTTACTAAGTATTGTCCTAGCTAGTATTATTTCTATTATTTACTTTATAGTCGTCCGCTCTACCTATAGAATACTATATAGTAGATAGCTCTAGGGCTTTCTTCTACTATTAGTTATCTTACGTAATACTATAATAATTAGCTAATAACTTCGTTTAATTCTACTTTTAGCCTACGAGTTATATAGCGAAATTTAAATCTTTCTTATATTATATAAATGAAGAAGAGCCTCTATAAAACGCTTATTCTTAGGCCTACTATTTATACCTATCTTAAGAGGAAAACCCTATCTAGTAATAATATATTTATAAATAAAGTTAGTAATCTACTTTATATTTAGGGAACCTCTAAGAGCTTTAGCCTCGCTCTAACTACTAAGTTCTTTATAAGTATAAATAATATACTCAAAACCCTCTTATTTAGGTATTCTAGTATAGTTAACTAACTATCGAGCGCCGAGTAACTTACTATAGATTTTAGTTATATTTAAGCCCTTATTAACTTTATTCTAATCGTTTATTTAATAAGTCTTATAACTCTTAACCTATATAGTAATATCTTTATAGTAACTTTATTCTAATTGTTTATTTGATAAGTATTATAACTCTTAACCTATATAGTAATATCCTTATAGTAATCTTTCTAAAAGTATCGCTACCTAACTAGCTCTATAGTTACCTCTTAAGCTTTATAATTATACTTATTATAAAGGCGCTCTATAATCTCCTCCTACTCTATTACGTCGTTAATAACGCGCCTATATAGTAATTCTCGTACGCCGCGGTAGAAAAGCTATTAATAAAGAATAAGAAAGTTGAATACCTTCTTTCTAATAGTAAAGTACTTCTTAGTAGAGAAGTAAAGCAATAGTTCTTTAGTATTATTAGGTAATCTATAATTATATAATACTTATTAGTATAAGTTCTATCTAG
Source organism: Venturia aucupariae (assembly GCA_003693225.1). Taxonomy (NCBI): domain Eukaryota; kingdom Fungi; phylum Ascomycota; class Dothideomycetes; order Venturiales; family Venturiaceae; genus Venturia; species Venturia aucupariae. Next base: position 10,690 of record QWZN01000468.1, read on the forward strand.
CCCTTACTATCTTTAACGCTTCTCTAAGAAAGGTTTACTCTTACTATTCTATTCTATACTAGAATTCTTATCTAGACCTTTAGTTAATAGGTCTTAAGATCCTAGATAATCCGTCGTATAGTATCTATTAGAATTAGAGAGTAAGTAAATCCGAGGCTAATTATAAGTAATTATACTAAGGTTAGAAGCTATAAAGTCGTTAATATTAAAATTAGAAATATAAGGAATATTCTTAATAGGAATATCCTTATACTAATAGAATAGTCTATTAGTAGCTATTTTTTTTCCCTTTAATATAGCGGATCTCGAAGTTCTATATTACTATCAAAGTAAGCTATCTCGTTATAAGTACGCCGGTAATATCGGATAATATTCTATTAATCTAATAGATAAGAGTCCTAGTATCCGTTTCGACTATAAAGTATATACCCTATAGGTAAATCTTAAACTTCTTAACTATATTTAAGAGTAGTCTATATTTTAATTTAAGAGTATTATACTTTCTCTTAGTAACTAACTAGATACTACTTATATACCTATATAGATAACGTCTTTCTTTATACTCCTAAGAGAGCTCTACTCTCTAACTCTTAGTAACTATATTAATAGAAAGAATTAGCTATCCTTATCCTTTATTATACCGAATTGATATAAAAGTAGGAGCCTTAGTAAGAGTAGTCTATAGGTAAGTTATTATCTCTCTCTAAGTATTATCCTATACAAAGTCTACGTCTTTCTTAAATAGGAAGAAGATAGGCTACGTAAGTATTACAAAATCCTTAATATTTACTAGTAAAATATTAAGGTTCTTAATATATTTAAGAACGTTCCTTTAAACTCCTAGTAGTTTAATTATCCTATCTCTATAATTCTTTTTCAACTTATTAAGAATATTATCGACGTAGATATTACTTATATAAATCTAATACTAAATAATCGTCTTTATAACTCTATAAAACTAAGTAACTAAATTTATAGCGCCCTAAGGCAAAGTCGTTATATAGTAAAGTCTAAAAGGGTACTAGAATACTATTATACCTCTATATTCTTTAGTAAGTTCAAGTTAATTATATTCTAAGAAAAGGTCTACTAATAAAAAGTAAGAATATTCTATAAAAGAATCTATAAACTTATCTATAGACGGAGGAATATTAGTATCTAGGATTATAACTCTATTATAATTCGTTATACTAATAATTAATTAGTAACTTAGTTAATACTTCTTTCTTTTTTTATAACTAGGAACTAAGGATTCCTATAAGGACTATAGTATAGTTTAATTCTTTCTATATTAATACGCTTCTTAAGAATCTACTTAGCTACGCTCTCTAGTACTTTTAGAATATTAAATTACTTTACCTACTATAGTATATACTCTATAGTCTAAATAGCTTATAGGGAAGCGACTTCGTATCGAATTCTACTATATTTAGAGAACTTCTATACTATTATAGGCTTCTACTAATATAATATCTTTTTAATCAAGGCTCTCTTTTCTAGACTTAGATCTAGGTTAATAAGTATAGCCTTAAAGCGTTCCTCTATCCAAAATAGCTAACTAGAGGTTAGGTAGGATCTAGTTTCTACCTAAAAATTTGTTAGCGGGCGCCTTAATACCTAACGAATATTTATT
>QWZN01000469.1:0-12274 GCA_003693225.1 Venturia aucupariae
CCTAATAAAAGAATACTAGATATTTAAACTCTCTACTACGTAGATATATACTCGTTATTATCCCCGGCCCTCTTAGTCTTAGATCCTATAGACTTCTCGGATAGTATAGCCTCCTCTTACCTTAGAAATAAAGCCTAGGTCGGGTAGATACCTCTCCTACTATTATACCGCTCCTAAACAAAGTCGATATACTCGGAGATTATATCTAAGTCAAGGGTAAACTCGGAACTAACGGTAAAGGTAGTATACTTACTATGAAAAAATTAGCTATAGTAGTAGAATAGAATTTGAATAAAAGAGTATACGTTACGGTATAGAGGCGGCTAAGGTTATAAAGGGTAGCGATAATATAGTTAGCTACTATTAAAAGAACCTCCTTAGACTACGAAAGGTTAACCTTAGGTACGGCCTACTTATCCTAAGTACGGGCGGCAAGGTACTACTAGTATATAGCTTCGGTACTAGCTCGTATAATCAAAGTATTACTACTAAAAGTATTACCGATACGAATAGCGCGGAGATAGGACTTATAGTAGCGCTTAGTAGTATCTATAAAGTCGGAGAATTGTTACGGGGTAACCCTATATATACGAGGATTAAGGTAGTAGATAAAGCTAAGTTAACTAAAGTACGGAGTAGAAGGAGGGATTAGGCCGGCTATATAGTCTCGTAGTCCGCGTACTATCTACCGGTCTCTACTTTAGCCCGTGTATCTTATAAGCCTTAAGCCCTAACCTTTCTAAGGGCGCTAGCCCCTAATATTACCCCCTAACTCCCTCCTTAGTCTCCGGAGTAGAACCGCCGGCGTCCGATTACTACGCGTACTACCCCGAGGTAAGAAAATAGGTAGAGGAGTAGTAAGCTAGCTTAACTATAAGATCCTCTAGCTCTAGCTATCCTTAAATCGGGGACCGATCTAAACTATACAGGTAACCCTATTACCTACCTTACTTAGTCCTTACCTTAACTAGGCGTCCTTAACTTCCTAGTAGTTAGCTAATCAAAGTACCCGGAGCTAATTAGAGGGTCCCGTCGAGTTAATAATAGGATCTAGTAATAATAGTATTAAATCTACGTATAAATAGTAGTAACCCGGCCGTAGTAGTAAGGTCTACTTAAGCCCGGCTATCCCCCTCCTTTTTCGTACTTTTTTCTTTAAATATTATTATTAATAAGTTAGTCTACCTAGCTAGATCTATCGTTCGTTACGCGCTCGAAACTAACCGGTCGTAGTAGCTAAACGAAAGCGCCCGTCGGGCGACCCCCCGGCCCCTATCGACCTCGCTAGAACCGTAAGTTATCCGTTTATCCTCGGTCTCTAGTCGTTAATACCCGGTCGTAGACGCCCCGCGCTATCTATTACTATACCTATACCTCTATAGATAGAGATTACCGGGCCCCGGCCTCTAAGGACCGCGTAAGTAGCTTATCTTATTTAATACGGCCTCCGGCTAATATCGCTAGGACGCTATCGGAAAAGGGTCGCGCTCGACTACTACCTATACCTACTATACCTACCTCCGGTTATAGTACTATATTATATATATTATTCCGAATTCCGTAGGAACTAACCCGCTAACCGTCCTTCGTAGGCCGGAGCTAGTCGGCCTAGCCTTTACGGCCTAGACCCGCTTAGATAATACCGCCTAGTATATATTTTCTATCCCCTAGCTAATTTCGCCCGCTAACTATTTATAGCGCCGCTACCTATAAGGACCTCGCTACCGCTATTAAGGCTTAGCGGGCCTTAAAGGCCCTAGACTATAAGTCCCTTATCGCCGGGTAAGAATTTTTCTACTACTACCTAGCCTAAGTATCTACTAACTAATAGAAAAAGCCCGGTCNGTATCTACTAACTAATAGAAAAAGCCTAGTCTCCGCTACCCTTAATACCGCCTATAAGCGGGCGTTAATAAACCTCTCGCTCTCTAGCGCTTTAGTCCCGGCCGCCCTCGTCCTTAGCCCGCGGCGCTCTAATCCGGGGGTAGAGGAGGAGGTAGAAGGGGAGGAGTAGAGGAGGAGATAGGAGTTTTTTTTTTTTTATTCTTAAGTTAGGCCGGAGGCCGGTCGCTACTACTTAGGGCCCGGAATAACCCCCCTAGGTAGCGGAATAGGTAGGAGATAGAGTTTTTTTTTTTTATACTAATATCGCGTAGGCCTAAGGCCGGTTACTACTACCCGGAGTCCGGAACAACCCCTCTAGGGAGTAGAATTAGATAGGAGATAGGGAGATTTTCTTTTTTTTATAATAATATTATATAGACCGGAGGCTATTTATTTTCGCTCGGGAATCGAGCTATCCTCGTCANCGGAGGCCGTTTATTTTCGCTCGGGAATCGAGCTATCCTCGTCGGATAGAGAATAAACTAAAAAAAAATTTATACTATAGTAAGTAAAAAGAAAAGTAAGCTATAAAATCTAAGAGAGGAAAGACTATATATCATGGAATAATATAGATAGGATATATAGCCGAGGGAGCTTGGATATTATAGCCGAAGGAGCTCGGTAAGTGCGAGGAGGTACGGCCTTACTATAAGTATAATAGTTTAGTAGTAATAGAAGCTTAATAATAATATTAATAGATTCTTTATAATTACGTTCAACTACTAGGTTTCCGTAATAGCTAGTAGCTCAAGCCTTACGAATCTACTAAAACTAAAGGATCTGTCAAGCCTACGTAGCGCCGTGGTACCGCGTAAAGGCCGAATACCAACTAGGATTTCGAAACCCTACTAGTACTAGATCCGACCAACTACTAATTACTAAGTAGTCGTTATACTACTAGTCTAGATATTCCGTACTAATATACTAACACGCCGTACGACTACGTAGAGATCGTCGGCTAGCCCGTAGTCTCTCTAAGACCTATTCTTATAGCAAGGTACTACTAGTATTACGTGAACCGCTCTTATACTAGCGTTTCGCCGGCTACTTATACCTTCGTAAAGCCCGAGGGATCGCTTCTATTATTCACCTAAAAATAGCTAGAGTACCCTATAAGGAGCTACCGGTAGCTCGCTTTTATACGAAGCCCGACAATAATAGTTAAGTTATAACCGACTCTCCTCGCTAAGCGATTTCTTTTAATAATAACGACTTCACCTCTTAGTCTACCCCCCGTTTTAGCTCGCTTATACTCAACCCGTATATTTACGGTCCGATTTGATTTGGCTCGCTTATATTCAATCCGCTCGTTTACGACCTAATTGGCCGCGAAGCTTTACTAAATCTAGCTCCCCCTTTAGTTCCGGCTAGGCTACCTAGTTCTAAACCTCTTCTTAGTAACAACTCGGTAAGGAACGTCTATTAGCTATCGGCCTTCTTCGCTATACAAGATCGCTATAAAGACTTGGGTTCTCCCCTACTATTCTCCGTACTTACTTGAGCCCTCGCGGATTACCCCTTATATAAGCCTAATCGCGCCCTTACCTACGATACCTCTAGGAATCGATCAAGCCGATCAAGCCGTGCTAGACGCTCGACGTCCGATATTAGCTCGGTCCTATCGGAGAACGACTATCACGAATATCCTCCTAACTAGAATATCGCCGTATATAGCCTATTAGCTGCTAGAAGCGCTATAAAGCTACTCTCTTAGGATTTATACGTCTACCTTATAGACGCTTAGCGGCTATCGGCCTCCGGAATTACGTCGATATCCGAATCCCCTTTATAATCTCGTTCCCCTTTATAATCCCGCTCCTTTTCGTAATCTAAGTCCCGTTCTCCTTCCCCTCCCTAAAACCTAGTAAGCTCTAGTAGACTACCGACGAGCTTAAGGATTCAACCCCTAACTATAACGGAGCCCCTAATACTCGGCGCTAGTACGGCCGATTACCTTAAGCTAAACGTGACCCGTCCGATATAAGCTCGAAGACCGTCCGTCGGGCAACCCCTCGGAAACCGCGAGGACTCGGACGGTAAGAATTATATTCCGATTACTAATAAGGGTAAGGCTCTAGTCCTCTCCTCGAGGGTACCCCTCCTCGGAGTACTACGGGACGAGCAACCTCGAACTCTAGGTAGATACGCGAATAAACGAGTACCCCTTACTACTATCGAGACCGCCCGACTAGGTATCACGGTATAAGACTAAATCGAGGCCGCCTAAGTAGTATCGGAAGCTCGGTTCAACGCTATAATTAAGGCTACTATCTCTAATAAGAGAGATAGAGCTTAAGCCTACGTCGAAGTAGAGCGAACGAGAGCTAATAAGGCTATCGAAGTAGAACGCTAGAACGCCCGTAAAGATAAGGCGGTTCGGCAAGCGGAGCTCGACCAACTTCGATTAGACTACGACGAGTTAAGAACTCTAAGCGAACGTAGAGTTACGGAAGTACGACGCGATAGTAAAGGAGAAGTACAACGTAGATTCGACTAAGAAGCCGCGCTTAGGAAGGCCGAAAGGTATCGTAACGAACGCCTCGAGAGAGTATATCTACCTAATAGCTACGAATAATTATACGCGGAGTCTTTAAGGTCGAACTAGTACGTAGACGCCGCGGACTACGTACCTAGCGTAAGACTACGAACCTACGCGGAGTCTTTAAGGTTAAATCTACAGATAGACGCCGCGGATTACGTACCTAATATAAGACTACAAACTCCGCGTAGTAACCCGCCGCCGCGTAAAGAACTACTAAGGGCGAACCAATACGCTCGCGACGTTCACGCCGACCTTGAACGGTTCTACCGCAACGTTATACGCGAGGACCCTTAGACTCTACATACCCTATCGCCCCTACGCTATCGCGATAGTCTACGGCCTAACGATCGATTCGAGTATACTCCTACGGTCCCTATACTAAACCTTCTTCGATACGAGCCCCCTCCTGCGGCCTACTACCCCGAGTAGGATCGGAGGCGCCGCGTAAGCTCGGAAGATTAGGGAGAAGATTTAGACGAGAAATTAGAAAAAAGTAGGTAGTTTAACCCTGACTACGTTAGCTACTTTGACCCGAACCTATATACCTATAACGCCGTAGAAGAACGTAATAGTAAATACTTCTACCGTATAGTAGAACTATTTATCGAGGCCCTATAGGACGCCCGTAGCTCTACGTTAAGTAAGATCCTAAGAGTTAATATCTCTAAATACCTTCGAGGCCTAGCGCTTAGTTAGTACAACTCGTAGCTATCTACCCCCGAGAAAAACCGACTGAAGTTAGGACGAGGAGTTACTAACTAGTACGAGACTCTATAAGAAAAATTCTAGATAAGGTACCTCGACGCCTTATACCTATACGAGTAGTAGTATCTCTCTATCGATAAAGTAGCTAAAGAACGGTTAGTCTCGGAGTTTGTAATAACTACCGCTCGTTTCCTTAAGGCTGCTAGCTTCTAAACGGATTACTAGTAACTACTTAAAATCTAGGCAAAGCTCGACCTAGGTATTAGGCTTATTATCCCTATATCTACGGGACGTACAAGTATAGATAAGTTTATCTAATCTATTAAGTTACGCCGATTCGACTTCGAAGACTTCGATCGGTCTCGTAATATAAGTAAGTACCTACCCTTAAGAGGCCGAGAATAAGCTCGGGAGTTATTCCGCGGGTACTAACGCGATAGCTTTGGCGGCGAGAGATCGCGTTAAGACTTTAGCCGAGACTCCCGCGGTCCTCCGAGAGAGCTTAGTTATTAAGACCGCCGTAGTTCTACGTCTAAGACTAATAAATAGGGCCGAAACGGCTACGAGAGGAGCTATTAGAAGGAAGCTCCTATACGGCCTAGTACGAACGACCGATTACTAGAAAGCGGTAGAGACGCGGCGAGGGATATTAATCGTATAAAAACGGGCGATTAGGAATAGTCTAAGTTTAAGTTACGAGACTCCTTTAGATAGAGATACGACGACGCTCGAAGGGTAGATAGAGCCGAGGATAGACGCCCTAAGAGAAGAGACCGAGATAGTCGTAGCTACTATCGAAAAGAAGATAATAGATAACGTAATCGCGGAGGGGTAAATTATATCGCTTTCGACGAATATTCCGACAATAAGGAACGCTACCTACGCGCTTATTCGGTCGACCTAGAGATAGATAGCGTATTAAAGCTATCCCTAATTATTAATTACTTCCTTAGCGTAGATCTCGTACCTCCTCCCTTATAACTAAATAGAAACGCCGAATTACTCGAGATAGCTAGTACTCGTCCCTAAAACCCGAACCTCCCCAAACAAAGTATATATAAGGTCTACTCCGAGCGATTTACCTCGAGTAATAAACTATAGGTATACCTACGCGATACCTATAGCTTCCCCTATAGGTCGAAATAGTAGTCTTCTACGGACTCCGTAGGCGTTTACTACGTCGATATATACAAAGAAGATACCCGCGAGGCGCTCCTAATAATTTAAGGCCGCCTATAAGGTATCGCGTCTATAGTCGATAGCTTTCGCTACTATAACTACGCGGAATACCTAGTCAAATTCTCCCCTTTAGGCGTACCCTCTAAGTTATACCTTGACTCGGGATGCCGAATATCCTTAGTCGGCCGATTATACTTTCGCGACGTAATTCAACGAGCTAACCTACGGATCAAAGCCGAAGTTATAGATATTCCGTAGTTACTTATAGGTATAACCGGCGGTACTAGTATAACCTATAAGGCTATAATCGCCGCCTTTATACCCGCTACAACCCCCGAGGGCAACCGAGTCCTTCTAGAATTAAAGTTCGAGGTCCGAATTATAGACGACTTCGGCGCGGGATTACTACTTAAAGTAGATATACTACTCCTATACGGTATTAACCTCCTTATATCCTCTAGAGAAGCGATTTTTACGTAGTACGGGAGCGCGTACGTAGAAATAGACGTAGCCCCTCGAAGACCCCGATTTAGAGAATATCGCGTACTAGCCGGCGAAACTATAGTAATCCCTCGCGCCTTAGCTATACTCGTACTAGTTAAACGGCTTCAACTACCCCTAGGGAGAAACTTCGAATTCTAACCTTATAATTCCGATAGCCTTCGTAGACTCCTCGACGCAGGAGGCCGTCTATATAGTTAAGTTATAGACAAGTAGTTCTCCTACGTCCTAGCTCGGAATAACGGTCTATACGACGTCACGGTACCCCGCGGAGCCTCGCTTAGTATCCTTTCGGAATACTAATACGAGGGATACTATAGTCTATCTACGGACGACTACTACCTCGCGGTAATACCCCCTCCGGACGAATCCGGCCCTGAAACGTAACTAGCTAACGGTGTAACAGTGTTCGGATTACCCGGAACGGTAAGTAGGATCGCCGCGGTAGTAAACGAGTTCCCGGAACTCTAGGCCACGAAGAATTTAATTATTAAAGTCCCTAAGGAAGACTAGGCGAGTATTCCTATCTTATCCGAGTTTAAGGAAAACCCTAAACTCGATACGCGCATCTACAAACCTTATAAAGAAGTACGGAAGGAGATCGATCGAGTCTTCGACGGTCTTACAAAAGATAGGAAACTCTTACGAACTACTAAACCGACCCTATTCGCCTTCCCTATCTTCGTTATATAGCGTAATATCCTATAGGAGGATAGCTCGGTCAAGCGTAAGCTACGCGTAGTAGTAGACCTATAAGGCCTAAATATGATTAGTATTAAGGACTCGTACCTACTCCCCCTTTAGGAGGACTTTCTAGCTTAATTACGAATAAAGAAATTTATCTTAGTATTCGACGGGCTTAGCTTCTTCTACTAATAGCTAATTAAGGAGGAAGATCGCTATAAGTTCGTCGTAAATACCTATAGAGGGTAGGAAATATTCTACGTTCTTATTATAGGCTACTATAACTCAGTATAATACGTTTAACGGAATCTCGATAAAATCTTAAACGAGTTCGACTTCGCGGATAGCTATATCGACGATATCCGTATAGCTTTAGTAACTTTAGACGAGTACTACGTATACCTTCGTAAGGTCTTTACGAAACTCTTATACTTCGGGTTCTCCCTCGCCCCCCTTAAAAGCTTTCTCGGATACCCTTCCGCGAGGCTGCTAGGTACCTACGTAAATACCTACGGGTTAAGCACGTAGGTCGAAAAGATCGCGGCTATACGCAACCTCGCGTTCCTACGTAGGCTATTCGAATTGGAGTCTACTATAGGCTTAACGGGATACCTACGCTATAACGTACCCTACTACACGTAGCTAAACAAAGTCCTATAGGAGGAGAAGACTCGCCTACTTAAAGAAGCTCCCCCTAAAGGCCTAGGCCGTAAAGCCTACGCGAGTCGTACTATTATTAGCGCGACTACGGAGCTGAAGCAAGCCTTCTAAGCTATCTAGAACGAAATCTATAAGAATAGGACGTTGTACTACTACGATAGAGCTAGAATACTCTACGCTAACGTCGATATATCTCGCGAGGAAGGATACGGCGCGATACTCTACTACGTCGAGGGCGATCTAGACCCCTCGCTAGTAGAAGAGACCGTTTAGTTCAAGAACGACGATAGCTCCCTACAAAGCGTAACTATATATAAAGCGAGTATATTCCTAGCCTATAAGATCTAACCTATCCTTTTCCTCTCGAAGTCTCTTACCCCTATAGCTTATTACTACTAGCCGATAGAGCTCGAAGTCGCCGGTATTTACTAGCTACTACGAAAAGTCGCGTATATTATCCGCTTATCCGTAAAGACTTATCTCTTTACGGACTACAAAGCTATTACTACTATAGTAATATAAACGAATTTGAACAAAACGGTAAACCTCGATAGATTAAGTATAAAACTCGTAACTACGAGCGCCTTTATCTCTACGTTTAAGGGCCTCGAGTTCGTATATCGACCCGGGAAGAACTATATTATCCCCGATACCCTTAGCTATCTCCGACGGAAGACCCCCGAGCTCGACTATAGTAACGATCTCAAAGACGTAGTAGCCCTAGGGATCTACTATACTACCCTAGTCGAGATATTAGATAGCTTTAAAGAACGCGTACGGCTCGGCTATACCGAGGACCCTTACTAGCGCAAAATCTACGCGTAGCTTCGCGGTAGAAGTATACTAACCGATCCCCTTCCCGTAGTACCCCGCCTTATTTCCCCCGTCTATACCTCTAAAGACGACCGCGCGCCCTTCCCTACCGTACTACTACGTCTAGATAGCGAAGACTCGTAGGATCTACCCGATCAACCTCTACTAGGGCTAAGATTCTTCGAGCGAAAAGGTCTAATCTTTTATACGGACAAGCGGAACGGCTACGAACGCCTATATATCCCCGGCCTATACGAGTAAGATATCTACTCGCTTAGTTATAATCGTTACTACTATCAAGGTTACTATAGGATATACGACCGAGTATCCTCGTCCTTCTATATTAGACGAATAAGCCGATTATTAAAGAAATATATCGAGTACTACCCTAAGTATAACGTTAACTAAACGAAGAGGTACGCTCCCTTCGGGGAACTTTACCCGATTCAAACGTTACTAGTTCCCTTCTAAATAATTACGCTTGATTTTATTACGAACCTTCCCCTAATATCGTCGAATAGCTATAATATACTACTTATAATTATATATAAGGCTTCGAAGGCTATCCTACTTATCCCGGGTACGGCTACGTAGATAGCGGATAAATAGGTAGCCGTGCTCCTCCGCGAGTTAAAAGCTACTAACTAGGGAGTACCCTCGTAGATCGTATCCGACCGAGACCCGAAATTTATAGATCTACTATAGAAATCGATATTTAAGTTGATATATACCAACCTTATATTCTCTACCGCGTATTACCCGCAAACGGACGGGTAAAGCGAGAGGACTAACTAGACGGTCGAAATCGCGCTCCGCTACGAAATCACCGTAAACCCCGACTAAGAATAGCTGGAATTTTTGGTATATATCTAGTAGTATATAAATACGAGCGCCAACGCGACTACGGGACTATCCCCGTACTAGATCCTCTTCGGGTTCTAACCTAACGATATATTCCCGGCCCTTACGTCCCTATCCGTAGCTAACTACTTATTGCTACAGCAGCAATTTAGGGATATAGCGGAAGAGGCGGTAGCCTTCGTAAATATCTATATAAAGATACGATACGATGCGAAGTATAAACCTCTCCGCTTTAAACGAGGCGATACTATATACCTAAGGCTATACTACGGCTATAAGGTCCCGGGATACTCCTACCGTAAGTACTCGAATTAATATATTAGAGCGTTAGTAAAGCGAAGACTCTCGGACCTAGTATACGAGCTTGAACTACCCGAATATATACGTATCTATCTAGTAGTCTCTATCGCGCAGCTCGAGCTAGCCCCGTTAGGCCCCGACCTATTCGATTAGGAACCCTACCCTAAGCCGGGACTAGAAGAGGTTAATAACAACGGTATCCTAGTCTATACTATCGAGAGGCTCCTCGATCGAAGGTTTATAGACGCCGGCTATAAGTAATACCTCGTCAAGTAGCTCGGCTAGGGACCCGCGAACAACGTATAGTACTCCGAAGACGACTTAGATAACGTAAAAGAGCTTATAACGGAGTTCGACGAGAAATATCCTATATAAGTAAAGAAGGTATCTAAACGGCAACTATACTATTAACGCGGAGACGCCCGTAGAGAACAAGAAGCCTTACAATCGAACCTAGTTATATTAGCCAAGTAACCTCGCGAGTAGCGCGTAGAGTAGATACGACGAAACCCTCGTAGAAAAGCTAGCGATATCCTTATACGCCTACGTACTATCCCGTTATAATTTATCGTATCGTAAAGGAGTTTGGAGTCTAGTATATTAGGAAATATTTTACTATCGTATATATCCCTACTTACCTATTCCTTACCCCGCATTTACCTATAATTACGATTAGACGCGATCTAGCTAGACGCGATCTAGCTAGCCGAGATCTATATAGACGCGATCTAGGAAAATTATTACCTAATCCGTATTATCACGTGAGTATTACGTGCCGTTATAAATTTTCCTATAGTCTTTATAATAAACCCTCTAAACCCTTTCTATAAAATACTACTATATAGACGAAGGCTACCGTAATAAAGACGGTTACTTAACCCCTAGCTTCTAGGACCGACCCGACGCCGTATTTAGTTACTTCCAAAGCGGACCTAGCGTTCCTCTACGGCCTTTATTTAGTACTATTACGCCGCTAAGTAAGAAGTTCCCGCGATCTAATACCTTAAGCCCCTCTCTATTAGTTATAGTAGCGAATAAACGAAAAGCGAGGCTCCCTCTACTAGAGCCCGTAGACGAGTACGAACGTAAGATCGATACGGACTTCCTCGTAGAGTTACTCCTATAGGGTTTCGGAGTACTACTATAAGAGTAAGGACACTTAGGCACGTTATACGAGTTCGGCAATTCTCCGTATAAGTATAACTACTACTTGCTCACCGACGGATATATACGCGCTATAATATTTACTTAGAGTACGGAGCTCTTCGCCCAAAAACTCACCGTATAAATCGCGGACTTGGGTAACAAGGCCGATATTAGAGAACGCGACCCGCTCTATCTAGACGTAGCGCGCGTAGTAGTATTCGGACCTCGTATATATATACCGTAGAGCTACGAACTCGTCAAAGTACTACTATCCCTAGGAAAACTCCCGGACTTCGCTAGCTCCGAAGAAGTAACCCTATTCGAACGCGGTAGCCTCTCTTATTCCGAGGAGCTATTCTTGTTTATATAAAGGTATTAATAAATAAGTAGTACTATCTCAATCTCTTGCACAGACCTTGGTAAGACTATAGCTATAGAAGGAAGTATTAGAATAATAAGGTAAGTAGTACTATCTTAATAGACAGTAGATAGTCCAGACTACCTAGATAGTCTAGACTATCTACCTGTCTATATTATAATATATGGTGAAACATGGTAATATAATAATAGCTCTTGATAATAGTAGAAAACTATTATCAAAGCTTAGGGGTTAGATACAAACTATATATATTTATATACCTCTAATTACTAGGCAATTGGAGAGATATAGAACTACTACTAGAACTAAGTAAACTACTAGCAGTTTATTATTCTACAGGCTCTTGTCCTAGTCTCCTTTTATTATTATCTTTTACTAGTCTATACCTTTTATTATTACCAGCTAAGCTAGTACTGTACCTATAGTAGTATACTATAGTCTACCCTATTCCTGTGGAGTAGAACTAATACTAATTAGTAGATTGCTTTACTAGTATCTTTATATTAGTCTATTATCTACAGATTAGCAAGGATTACAAGACTCCTACCAAGGAGGAAATATAGTTTGTATCTTTGTATAACCCCTACTATTAAGACTTTGATAATTATAAGTAAGAGCTA
>QWZN01000470.1:0-12245 GCA_003693225.1 Venturia aucupariae
GAGCTTCTTATACTTATACCTTGCCTAAACAACTTTATATTTAAACGTCTTCCTAATAACGTCGTATAGATAATCGAGCCTACTATGAAAGCTACGAAAGTATTAAAAGTAGAAAAGAAAGCGGCAAAGTTATAGAAGTAGTTTAAGAAGAGAGCTTAGGGTCTTCCTCGCAATATTAATAGTATAACTATTTCCGACTCTATAGATACGCGTATTCTAATAGAAGATACTAAGATCGGTATCAACCTAATTATATCTTATATAGTTATAGTTATAGACCGTACTAATCGCAAGTATCGTGTATTTGCTAGTTTACTAGTTATAAAAGTCTCTGTTAGCGAAGTGTCTCGAGACGGAATAATCGATATAGGTGTAGAAGTAAACGTAATAAGTATAGTAACTACCAAAGCTTTCGGCCTTCCTATTAGCGGTTTTGATAATCCTAAGTAGCAAGCTATTAGAAACAACCTGACTGCTACCGATGGACATAATATTAGTCTTATCGGATAGATATATACTAGTATTCGTATTGCGGATACTCCCTTCTCTTACGATAGTACGCTCTTCGTGGTTTTGTTAAGATATTCACGACCTATTATCCTAGGCCAGCCCTTCTCTTTGTACTCCTCTCTATAGATTTATAATATTCCGGATAGCGCTATTCGATGCGTTACGCGATCTATTAATAGTAACGAGTCGGTTCGATAGGATACTAGGTTTACTAATTATAACTACGATATAGCAATTCGTTAGTTAAGGAGTACTAGAGTTAAAGAAGTAACCGATAAAGATAATAAGGTCTAGGAGCCTTAAGATTATCAAACTAGTTCAAGTAACGAGTCCTCCGATGACGAGGAGTTCGATGCGGAAAACTAGTTCGCGGAATGATTAAACCTAGAGATTCTTCCGCGTTTATTAGACTAGGTGCAATTGCGATAAGTCGAGAGGATAAGGAGGAGTAGGTTCTACTAGAAGTTATTTTCGATATTTAGGACGCGCCGGACGCGCCGATTATCGCATCGTTAGTACGCGTACCTAACTAGCGCGAGTTCATTCCCTCGTATTATATAGATAAGGAGATCTTTAAGATAGAAATAAAGAAAGCAGCGGAGCGAGAGGAGTATTTATAGAAGAATCGTAGTTTAGTAGCTAACTTTGGGTTGCGAAGGTTAGATTTTAACGGTAAACGACTCCCGGGGCTAGCCCTAGATATTAATCCTCTAACGAAGAAGCGCTAAGAAATTATAAAATTTTCGACTTAACCGCAACCGCAACTCGTAACTCTTTATAAAAAGAAAGTAGATAAGGTCTTACCTGTCAATATTCCTCTTAAGAATAGAGAGACTCTAGGAGGTCTCGTTAACTAGCGCGAAGTTATAATACTCGAACAGGCAAGTATAGAACTAGATTCTAACCTCGATATTTATTTAGAAAAGCGATACGCGACTTTCCCTCGAGGAACCCGATTAATAGAAGAGCGCTTTAAGGCTATACGCATCAACCTAGATCTAAGTCCTAAGGAGAGAGCTTTTATTAAGGAAATGTTATATCGGCGGGAACCTATATTAGCTTAGGACTTCTCTAAATGCGGTAGGATTCGGCGCGAGGTTGCTCCTACTTAAGTTATCCGGACAGTAGATTATATACCTTAGTAAGCAAAGTTATTTAACGTTCCGAAAGTATTGGAAGGAGTAGCTCGTTAGATTCTTAAGGAACGTATCAATATAGGACGGATCGAACTATACTATAGACCGTATAGGAATCCTTAGTTCCTCGTCGTAAAGAAAGGTAATAGTATCGACAAGCTAAGTTACCGATTAATTAATAGCGCAATAAATTATAATAGAGTAATAATCCGAGATACTAATATTCCTCCGTCTATAGACGAGTTTGTAGATTCGTTTATAGGATGTCCTTATATTTTATTAGCTAACCTTTTCTTAGGATATAATCAACTCGAACTTGCTGAAGAGAGTAGAGATATAATAGTATTCTAATATCCTTTCGGACTCTACCGTATAACAATATTGCCCTAGGGCGCTACGAATTCGGTCGCTTAATTTTGTAGAGTTATAAAGATAATTATTCGGCACTAGATTTATATAAGCGATGTGTATATCGACGACGTTCTTAATAAGTTAGAAAAAGATTACGGAGACGAGATAAGTAAGCTACCTAGAGTTCGAAGGAATGTTCTTAAATATATTAGGAATCCTAATACTCTACTAGTAGATATTAAGCGCGCAAAAGCGACCGTTTTAGGTAAGAAGTTTGATATCTGCATAGAAGGACTTTATATTGTTAGATACTAGTATAACAAGTATAGACGTCGCCTAGACGAGTTAAAGGTTGCGGCGATTATAAACTAGGCAGAACCTAGGTCACTAAAATCGGTAAGAGCATTTATTAGTATCTACGTATACTATTATATCTAGATTCAAGATTTTGCGACAATTGTACAGCTAATCTTTTTCCTATTTAAGAAGGACGCAGACTTTATTTAGGGTAATAGTTAGAGAGAAGTAATAACTCGACTATAGAATGCCCTTACTAAGGCTCCCGCCTTGAAACCGATTCGGTATAACGAAGGATCGGGACAGTTAATTCTTTCTATCGATATATCGACCAAGGGTTAGGGCGTAGAGCTCTCTTAGGAGTATAAAGGAAAGCGCTATCTATATAGGTATGCGAGTAGTATCTAGTTAGTTACTTAAAGGAAGTATAATACTCTTAAGTTAGAGTATAGGGCGCTCTTGAATATACTTAAGAAGTTTAAGATTTACCTATAGGGTGTACACTTTATTATCGAAACGGATACTCGAACTCTGATTTATCAGATTAATAGAATATTATCCGATATTACCGGCGCACTTATAACGAGATAGCTTGCTTAGATAGTAATATAGAACTTCGAGATTCGATATATTAAAGGAAAGAAGAATATAGTTACTAATAGACTATCTCGCTAATATAAGGATATTCCCATCGAGGATATTCCTCTAGTTCCTAATTTCGATATTAACAATTTTGTAGCCTTAGATCTTGGAGTAGTTACTTATTATAGTCCGCGGATCTGTTCGCTTTCTAGTTCTAACGGATACTATACGACGGACTAACTAGAATCTTATAACTCCTTAGACGATAATCTAAACGAGAGTTCTAGTATAATATAGGATAGTAGAAGCGAACCCTCGTTAGAAAAGCGTCGAAAATAGCAAGGACTAGATAGCTTTTACACTAACGAGTATCATATAATTGCGGATTATCTAATAACGCTAAAGAGACTACCGCTATACTCCTCTACTAAAGAGTACCGTACTATTAGAAAGAAGGTATTCAACTTTCTTATACTATATCGACAATTATTCCGCCGAGGAGCACGAGGATCACTATACAGGCGCGTTATCGATAATGCGACGGAATAAGAAGAAATTATTGAACTTCTTTATAATAAGTATAGCTATAAGGGACGAGAAGTAACTGCTAAACTGGTTAGATAGCGATACTTCTAGGAAGGCTATTACAAGGACGTCGCCGTATAGGTTAAAGGTTATAAGACTTATCAGAAAAACGATTAGAATAAAGTTATCGAGGGTCTAAATATAATAAAGATTCGTAGTAAGTTACTCGGTGCTCGGTAGTTAATTAACTATATAGGTATACCTAAACGAGAAGGTTTCGAGTATATTATTTATACTCGTAAAGAGCTTAGCGGCTAGAGTAAAGCTAAGGCTCTTCGAGGTTCTCCGAATATAAAGTAGATTACTAACTTTATTTACAAGTATATTATTACTAGATAGGGAGTTCCTCTCGAGATTAGTATAGATAGTAGCCCTAAGAATAAACGCTTCGTTGATACTCTTCTTTACTTGTTTAGTACTAGGAAGATTTAGATTTCTCTATATAACTCATAGGCTCAAGGCGGAATTGAACGAACTTATCGGCTAATTATTATAGTATTGCGCAAGATAACTAATAGTAGAAAGAAGCCCTAGGCATCTCTACTATATAGTATTCTATAGGTAGAGCGGATAACTATGAAACGAACAATAGGAATAATACTAGCTAGGATAATACTTAGTAAGGAATATATCCTACCAATCGAGTTAAAGATAACCACCTAGCGTATACTAAACTAGAAGTCTATAAAGACAACGGAAGACCTTCTTGCGATACGAGCGAAATAACTTGATCTTAGAGAAGGAGATTTGCGAGAAGCTACTACTAGGTAGTAACGTATACGTTAAGAAGTAATCGACTACTAGGAGGTAACTCGTGTATCTCGTCGCCGTACTTCGAAGCTTAAGGTTGGCAACTTGGTACTACTATATAATACGAAACTGGTCTAGAGTTTTGGCAATAAGTTGGAATTTAGATAGCTTAGACTATACAAAATTTCGAAAATCTATATAGATAAGGACACTAGACGCCGGATTAGAAGCTATAAACTGTCTAAACTAGACGATATAGTTATATTTAGGAGTATACGCGTAGACCGTATTCGAGTTTTTATACTACGAGAAGAAGCTTTATCCGATTCTAGTAAGTCCGACAGTAACGATGATATTAATACCGAAGTATTTGTTCGAATTTCAAACCTAGACGGCTTTAATCGAGAAGAATATAATATCTTCTCCGACTACTTATTAGATAACTTGATAGTAGATAAAGCGGAACTAGACGTAGGTCTAATAGTTTAGATTACTCGTCTAGCCAACTTCAATCCTAATATATATAAGGACTTCGTCGATATCTCTCCCGATATTGACCCGGAGTTTAACGTAGACCGATATTCTAACTTCGATTCTAATTAGTATACGGTATTCATACATCCCGATATTAGGACGTGAGAAGGTAATTAATACGTTGAATATATTAATTTTCTTTTATTAATATATTATTATTATTGATTTTGAATTTTATTGTTATTCTAGTAAATTTTCTTTATTTTATTTTGTATGTTTGAATTTTTTAAATTAGTTAATTGTTTTAGAATTTGTATTATTATTATTAAGCGTTTAATTCTCCTATCTTTAAGTTCGATAAGGCAGTAGAATAAGTCTAGGATATTAGATAGATCGAGAAGAGACGGATAATAGAAGAGGAGGAGTCTCTAGTTCGTCTAAAAGAAGAAAAAAAAACCTAGGTAGGGTATTAGTAGTTTTATTTGTCAGTTGAGATAATAATAGACAGATCCGATAAGTAGGCCGCCCTAGTACTGGGTACTCTTTAAATTGGGGAGTCTCTAAATATTATCGCATTAGTAGGCCGTATTAGAGGCCGTATATTAAGTATCGTATTAGTAGGCCGTATTAGAGGCCGTATATTAAGTATCTCATTAGCAGACCGCCCTAGTACTAGGTACCTTTTAAATCGAGGAGTCTCTAAACATTAAAGCAACCTCGACGACTTAGAGACTACTATTACGACTCTAGGGGCCGGACCCGGGTGTTATTATTACCTTTACTACCTAGAGATTTACGTATCGCTTATGTGCTTGTAATTGTACTAGAGCCGCCGCGTATCTAGAGTTTCACTTTCTTAAGACTACTATACTACATTCCGCCGCGTATCTAGAGTTTTACTTTCTTAGGACTGCTATACTAGAGCCGCCGCGTATCTAGAGTTTCACTTTCTTAGGAGAGACTACTATACTATATTCCGCCGCGTATCTAGAGTTTCACTTTCTTAGTAGGACTGCTATACTATATTCACTTCCTCAGCTTCTACTATAACCGCGGTACCGTATAACTACGGTAAGGTTTCTAGTTCCTCCTCTAGAGAGATAAAAAGACGAGTATTCTCTATACCTCCGAGGTATCTAGTTCCTCCTCCTTAGAGATCGACCCATATAGACAACTACGTATAGAACTAGTCTGACAAAAAGACGAGTATTCTCTATACCTCTAGAGTTCCTAGTTCCTCCTCCTTAGAGGTCGACCTATATAGACAACTACGTATACCTTGGAAATAGTCCGATAACTATACTACCCTAAGCTATTATTAGATAGCGCAGCAAGCTATTATTAGATAGCGTATACGGGCCGAGTTAGAAGTATCTTCTTTATACTTAAATTATACTAGATATTACGACGAAAAGTTCCGTATAGCGGATTCCCGGCGGCGAAATTTTGATAAAACGGACTTAGATAACTCTAGGGGCCAGCCCCGGATATTAAAACGACTAGATCTATCTACTAAAATATTATTAAAGATAGTACTAACGTTAATAAGACGAGGAAGAAGATTACGAGATAAGTTTTTAATATATTATATTTTATTCTTTGCGATTATTATTTTTCAGTTTGTTTTTATGTTTATATGCTTAATCGTAGTGTTTGTATTTCCTATTATATTTATATTAACTATTTATATTAACTATTATCTATAATATTATAGGGAGCTATATTAATGCTGTTAATAGGCTAGGACTAGAAACACAGCGAGGATATCTATTTAGGTAGGAGGATTCTTTCTTTCCTTCTTCTCTTTTACTCTTTATATCTTTTATTTTCTATAACTTCAACTACGAATACGAACGAAACCAAAACTATACGAATATAAGCTACCTAAGGTACTTATTATAGGACCTAGAACCCGAAGCTAGAAGGACGATAATAGCGGACCCGACAAGTCTATAACGAGCGACTCCGAATCTATACTAGTCAACGATAACACCGCTCTTACAATCACGGGTAGAGTAGCCGCTATAGATAAGAAGAATAATACGGTAAGCTTTCTATAATCGGAATAGTTTAAGTCGATTGAGTGGAGCGCCGAGAAATAGAGTTAGGTACTAGATATTATAGAACTAGGAGAGCGTGTTACTTATCTTAATAGTATTCGATAGGAGATTAAATATCGATCGAATCAAAATAAGATAGTCTCGGTACTCTTTATTAACTATCTAAAATAGAGTAAGGACGGAGAGTATAAACTACTTATCCTAACCGCTAGGTCCGTTATAGAAGTACTCGAAACCGATTTATCTGTTATTAATAAATACGCGACCTAAGGCGTGAAAACCCGAAATTAGGTAAGGGCTACGTGCAACGATATTCGCGGCTTAACGCGAGTAGATAATATCGAGGGAGTAGGCAGATATTTTATCAAATAGGATAGCGGAATCCTTAGTAGTCTCCTTGATAATAAGTAGTCTCCCCTCTTTGTTAATAGGAGGGATAGTATAATACTATAGACCGCTAAGTTCTAACTCAGCCGTAACTTACTTATTAGACTTCGAATATACCTTAAGCTAGTTATCGAGCTCCTAATTCAAACCGTACTTGAGATACTTAGCGCAGCAATCTACTATCGCCTATTAATAATCGTACGATCTCGAAACTTATTAAGACTATAGTAGTCTAATATAGTAGGTCTAGTCGATATTATTAGTACCGAGAAGGGCGAAGAGATTGAGCGAGTAGTTTACGACAAGTATTCTAAGGACGTTAACTAGGATAACTTTAATAGAGTCTATTATCCTAGGTATCTATTACTAATTACTGCAACCCAACTTCAGCAGTATCTTACACGCACGAAGGAGATCGGTTAGTATAATAATAATCCTTTCCGCGAATATTCTTAAGTAACTTTCGGTACAAGTTAATAGTTATTAGATCTAGCGCATTTATCTCCCTCGTCCAACGCAGGATCGGCTCACGGTATACTACTTAATGTTCTCGAAGAAGTAATAAAGGAACTCGACTAGCAGAATAAGGAAGAGTTTGGAGAAGATAATAATACGTCTCGTATTACTTAATCTAAAGGCAAGAGTAGATAGAAGTCTCCTAAGGAGTATAATAAAGATAATACAGTTACAGATAAAGAGGAGGACTTTAAAGATACTAAGCTTACTAAAGATACTTGTACTTATAGTACTGCGGCTAACAAGGTTTATCTAAGTATCCTTCTAAAGAAACCTACGGTTAGTTAGACACGTATTGGCGATATTAGATATATAGACCTCGGTAAGAAGGTCAAGAAGGTAACAATCAAGCGTACGATACTAGATGACTTTTAGAAGTTCGTAAAGATAGTTATTATAGTTAAAGACGAGATGTACTAGAACTATTTACGATATATAATAGGCCAGGCGGCACTTTAGATACGAAATAGTAAGATATCAGTTCTTACTAATCGGCTGGTAGAATAGGCAACCTATACGAATCTAGCTACGTTTATAACTTCACGCGATAAGTTTAAGTGGTTCCGTATAGGTAACCGCCCGTCTGTTTATTCTGACTATATTAGTATCTACGCTTACAAGCCAATTAATATTAATATTTTCGAGAAGAATACTATAAGTCCTAAGGAGCACGAAACCTTTCGCAATCACATCTAGACAAAGAGCGATCTTGAAGACTAGGACCACGATAGTAGCGTCCTAAACGAAACTACTTTCAAGTACTAGACGAAGGAGGAAGCTTTATTTAATAAGAAGATTAATAGTATTAAGTACTTCAAGGACGTTCCGGACGACTTATAATAGATAGGAAAGTTCTAGACTATTAAGGATATCGCTAAGATCGAGTCAGTATACTATATTTAGTATTTGCGCAAGGTTAATAGGAAGAATAATCTAGGATAGAACCGAACCATGTACTACAGCATTACCTAGTAGGCAATACGCTAATCTATTAGATACTAGGCTCGATATATTGCGCTTCGTCCAGATCGCCGATTCTAGCTAATCTCTTACCCTTACTACGCTAAGACGACCAGAAAAGGTGATAATATCGTATTCCGTTATATCGATATTAATATCAAGGATGCCATCGAATTAAACAAAGGCACGAACTAGATTTAAGGTAGTCTAACTATATTTAGAGAGACTAAGAACAACTGTACCTAGTACGTTCCGATAATACACAAGATAGATAATATAGTTGTATAGTAGGATATAAATAAGCTCCGCGGTATTCCTCTCGGTAATAGTTATATTGCGAAGATCCTTCTAAAGATATAGAATAGCGATTATGCAAAGCGATTTGGAGTAGACTTTCAGCGTTAGATTATAGCCGACTATACTATCCGTATTACCTATCCGTTAAACTTCTATAGATTAGTAGGAAAGGCAGATAGTATTCGTCTGACTATATTGCCCTAGTACTACGGTATTAAGGTAGATTATACTTCACTTGAGATTCCTGAAGGCGGTACCTAGGAGGAACTTACTAAGGCGTATCGCGATCTCTAGGTTGGACCTGCATCTTTATCTAGTTACTCCGTCAACTATAGTAAGTTGCTATATCCTTTTCCTTCGTATATTATACTATATTCAGTCGAGCTAATCGTATAAGTACTAATTAGTCGTCTCCGATAGGACAACTACGATGTCATTAAGCAAGTTAAGAAAGTTATTAAGGATAATCGCTATTTCAAGAATGTTATTAATAGACAGGAGACCGAACTTACGAACTTAATTACTAACAAGTTTGCCGTATTTGTTGAGCAGGAGATATATTACTTTGGCGAGGCGAGTTTCTTTATATATCGCTTCCGCGAAGGCGGACTAATTACGAAACCAGATTGATACTTTATAACAGAACAGAATGAACGCGATCTCGAGGATACACTCGAGGATAAGGATAGCGATAGTAATAATAGAGTAGAAGATTAGGATAATAGTAAAGGTCTACCTACTACGGTGGCCGCCAGGAAGGTTAATACTTTTTCTTTTATTAGTAGCGATGACTAGTCTTATTATATTAAGGGACGATACAACTATAAAAGGGGGGTAAGAATATAGTAGGGACATGCTGTTATAGGGCTAGTATATAAGGGACGGACTTAGTATCTATCTAATATTTAAGAACTAACCAATAATGTATATTCACACTACCTTTGGTACGATAGTCTTTTAAGTAGTATATTTAAAACCTTTCATCTTATCTTTATCTATATATTTACTTCTATCTGATCTTACCTCCACTCCATCATTCCATCTAACTATAAGATCCTATTGACGGCGGATAACAATATCTAGCTTTCACCTTACCGACGCTCTTCCCACTATACTATACTAGGCTAGAAATAGGTAGATATTCCTATAGCTATTCCGGCGACGTCTACTTCCGCGGGTATACCTATCGTCGACCTCATGCCACGATTGCTATCTACTCGGACTAGGAACTTTACTAGATTATCGACTTAGTCGTTATACTCTCGTATCTAGAGCGAGTAGGGTATAATCAGCTTAAACTATTCTAGAGGTAGCTCTTTACCAACTATATAATCCATGACGACACCGAATGTAGCCTTGATATTTAAAAGATTACCTTTAGATCGGGTAGAGTTGTGATGTACTTAGCCTAGTATATCTATCTAAAGACCTAGATACTCTATACCGATTGTATCTATAATAACGACGGCGATATCCTCTATTTCCTTGCATATACTCACTTTGATCTTGAACGTACTCGGATACGGTATTATTATCTTAAGTAACTCGTTTCCGATCTAGGAGTAGAATCTATAAGTAGTTTCTAATAGTAAGGTCGTGTGGCCTGTTACGATCGCCCTAGTAGCCGTGGGAGTTAAAGCGATTCGTTAGAAGGGGAAATTAGTTATATCCTTTCGATCTATTACCGCGATAATAGGAGTGATCTATATTAGGTCGGCGATAAGTATATAGACTGGGTTGTATCCTCCTCCTTTTAGGTTAACGGCCGCCGTATTAGCTAGTATATCGAAATTGGGGACCCTACTCGACTCGTCTATTAATTACTACGCCGGTTTAAGATTATCGATGACGATCTATTAAAGCGCCGAGTTTACCGTAGTTACTATATACGCGTAGTAGCTAAGAACGTCCTAGAACACTTCTACTATCTCGGCCGTAAACTAGTCCTATTCTTCGCTGAAGTCCGCGCCGTCCTAGTAGTTCTCTAAGCGTTGAAGAATAGTAGTATACTTATTAGCGNACCTAGCCGATACGCTCAAGTACGCGATAGCCTAAAGACTTAGAGTCTAAACCTTGCTTTTGGTTTCCGAACTTTTAACGGCGGAGGAAACCCAAAATCTATATATTGGTAGTAGCGAAGCTTGTGTTGGTATTAATCTTAAAATTATCGATTGGCCGAGTAGACCTATCTACTCGATTCCTACCTACCTAGCGGCGTATCGTCTTCTTCTCGCTCGCCGCCGAGTATATACGGATAACTAGTATTATAGCTAGATCTAGCTTACTACGTTAGTATACTACTTTAATTACCTTTTCAATCTCTTCTAATAGTTGATCCGCGTATACGTGGGTAGGAGCTATAACGACGCCTATAAGTAGATCGTTTACCTTATACAAGTTAAAGAATAGCGCGAGTAATTAAGTAGCGGTAGAAGTCTTACCGGTGCTAGTAGGACCTGCGATTACTACGTATTTATTCCGTATACTACGGACTATATCGACAAAAACGGCTTGCTCCGTAGAGAGTATATCCCTGATATATTCGATCGCGTTTTCGACTATATAGGC
The DNA here is from genome assembly GCA_003693225.1 of Venturia aucupariae. NCBI lineage: Eukaryota > Fungi > Ascomycota > Dothideomycetes > Venturiales > Venturiaceae > Venturia > Venturia aucupariae. Next base: position 11,474 of record QWZN01000470.1, read on the forward strand.
TGGGTTTTGCTTAAGGAGAGGGCCGTATAGATCTAACGACTTACTATAAGTCAAGTTATTCATCGTAAAGATTTGAACGATGCGCTTAGCACGGTCGTAGTCCTCGTATTCTAGCTTATTATATACCTAACCGAGCTCTAAAATCCTACCTAGTACGTTATCTATATAGCCGAGGTCCTGAACGCGTTAGACCTAGAACTTAGAAGGCTTTATAGCGCTATAATCAACTCGCTCGCGTATCTCTTCGAAGGATAGCTACTCCTCGGTAGATATTATATCTCCGTCGAATTGTAGCTCGCTGTACACGGGAGTTTTAGGACCGACTTTACTACTATCAATAGTAGTACGAGTATGTTCTACGCCTCTTATAATCTTAAGGGAGACGCGATAGGGCTCGCTCACTTCTAGGACGTTAGCGGTTACTATAGCCCTCTACTTGGTATCCGGACCATATAGCTCTATCTCTCCTCCTAACAGTTTAATATACAGCTATATTCCTACCCGGTAGGTAATTAGCTATTCGCCCGGCGTCCTACTCTTATTGTCGAAGTAGTCGACGACGAAAACATTATTCTTAGTACCCTAGACCTCGTAGACAAAGCCTTCTATTTTATATAACTTACCGATAGGTTCCTTTATAATAGTATATCGTTCTGCTTTAGTAGAGCCGAAGATATTAACTAGGCAGTTATCTCGTATAGGGTATACTACTACTCTCTCCTTAACTCGCTCTCGTACTACTATATTAAGCTCGTCGTGAGGGATAGCTTGT
>QWZN01000471.1:0-12242 GCA_003693225.1 Venturia aucupariae
TAAATATCGCGACCCTTAACCTTTCCCTCCCTTCTATAGTTATTTGTTTACCGAGTCTATTAGGGGATACGAATAGGACTCCTAAACAACTCTCTTATTTCCTAACTCTAACTATCTAGACTAAACGTCCCTTATTACTCGTTATCTAGAGCTCTATAACTAAAGTCTATCTATATATAAACTACTAGATAACTACCTTTACTTTAAAAAAAACTCCCCCGGGTTAGTTACCCGTTCTTTAGTATTTATACGTGACTCGCGATCGATATTATATAGTATTAGTACTAGTACGATCTACCCTACTTCGATCTACGCTAACGTATAGTCCGTACCCTAATCTATTTATACCCCTTACTCTATCTCCTTATAACCAACTTAATAACCCTGCTATTAACCTAATAACCCTATATCTTCGGTAATCCTTCTATCTACCATTCGTTTACTACGCGAGGTCGCCCTAACTAACCTCTAGTTAGATTACTCAAACCGTAGGTTAAACGTTAATAAAGGTAATATCCCTTAAAGAATAGGAGACCCTCTCGTATCCCCTAGTACTCGATCTACTATTCGGATACAACTCTACTACTATATTCCGAATATCCTCTATGTACCTCTTATATAGTACCTTGGTAGATACTAGGGAGACTCCCTATTATCGCCCTAAAGTAAGCCTTCCCTACTAACTGATATTAGAAGCGCTACCCCGGTACGTACGAGCCTCCGTAGTCTACTATAGACCTAGATAACCCCGTACCTACCCGTAATACCGATACTACGAGCGATAGCTCCGAATAAAAACTCGTATCCTATACCTTACTACTAAACTTAACTCCTCTCCCTACTACCCCGCCTACCCCAACCTTAGTTGAAGGCCTATTAGTCGATACTATAGAATTAGACCTCGATATAGATAATAATAAAGCGTCTAAAAAATATATAATAGCTAAATTTAAAACGCTAGTCTAAACGTCTTTATAAAAACCGTAGATCTATAGTACCTAGGATTTCGGAAACCTCTCTAGCGTATACGATCCTAATAAGCTCGTAGATAAGGCTAATACGTCCAACGTCGCTATATCTCTTTCCCTCTTCGATTATTAGCTTATTAATAACGCCTAAGATAAACGTATCTATATAAAACCTAAAGACCTCGCCCTATTCTACGGCCTATTAATAGCGGACTTTAGTAACCTTATACTATCTCTAGTAGTTACTATCGTTATCGATATACTCCTCGCGTCCGTGAATAACTACCGAGCGCCTAGAGGGATTGCTCCTACCGTAACGTTTATTAGTACTGTTCTCGCCTATAATTAACTCGAGTCTAGCGGTTACTATAAACTTAGCTATAACCGTATAATATATTAGGCTAAAGAGGATTAGGGTCTCCTTAAGAACTACGCTACCGTACTCTATAATCTTTAAATAATACTATATCTTTTAGTAGATAGTATCTTTTTCGGTAAAAATTAGTTACCTTCGATCTAGTATAATCGTATATAGCTAATTATCCGACGTACTAAATATACCCGTACTAGGAAAGATATAACGCCTATCTCGGATAGAGCGCTACGCGTTCTAGAGAAAAAAGTAAGTTACCTCCTCCAACTTCCCTTCCGTTAGAGGATACGAGGGAGACTCCTTCGTATCCCTCTATATCCTCTAACCTTGAAAGTCTACTTCCTAGGGAATCGTACTAACTTTCGTTAGCTTAAAAACGTAGTCGAGACTAAAGGCCTAGACCTTACCGAAGCTACTAAAGCTTTAACTATAAAACTAAAGAGTTCGACGAAATCGTATTAACGTCGAGTAGTAGAATTAGATACCTAAGTCGCGTATTTAGAAAGTATTACTAAGGCGACTAAAAAGGACCTAAGGTCCCGAGCTAACCGACTAAAACCCTATAGTAACGACCTTGACTTAGATATATTATCGTTAGACAATAACGAAGACTAAGTAATATCTAATAACCCTATCGACGCCGTCCTATAAATATAACTCTATTATAAGGAAGAAGTAGAATAGTAACTACGAATCCTAGATAACCTAGAGTAAAAAGAAATCCAAATTACTATTAACTACTTTAAGCGGAATAAGTAAGTAACGCTTCCCCCCTCTATCTTCGAATCTCTAAAGAACTTGTTTTCTAAGGCCTACTAAACCGAGTCCGAGCTTAACGATCTAATTAGAGATACCCTTAAACCCTATATCCTAAAAATTACGTATAGTATTAGCTTTATCTAACGTCTCGACTCGACCTAGGTAAATACTTTCCTAAACGCCCGTATTATAGATAACCTTATAATCCGGTAGGCCTACGAGAACGATCCGTCTCGTAATAAAAGCCTACCTATACTACTATAGCCCCTACTCTACGAATCCGTTTATATTATTATTAAAACCCTCTATAAGGATGGTTGGTAACTTATAGATACGGAAACTCTCGAAGATATAATCGCTAATATCGCTAGCGATACGATTAGTACTTAACTTGATAGTACCTTGCCCGATATCTAAGGTATAGCGGAGTCTCGAGAGTAAGCTTATTTCAACGATACTATCTCCCCGCAATTCGATAATACCTCCGCTTCCGAAGTCAACCTCGTTACTAACCTATTAACTAATACTAATTAGGAGTATACCCGATTCCTTAAGGCTTATAAGACCCTTAATATCGACCTATCCTAGCCGATCTAAGTTCGCGGTATAAGAAAAGGTAGTCCCTATCTCTTCTAGTTCCAAGTCTACGCCCTCGTCGTAATAAGAGAGAAGCTAAAGGAATATATCGTTATAGATATAATTCTAGCCGCCGTTGTAGGACTTGGTAAAACTTTTACTATACTTACTACTATACTTACTATACGTCTACCTAACTCTAATAGGGTTTGCGAGAGAGTCTTCTTTATATCCCTTAATAACTAACCGGAGTATTACCCTTTACCTATTACGAACTACTACTAACCCTAACCTATAGGAATATACCGATTAATACGACGCTACTATCGCCGCCCGGGTTTAATACTATAATAATAAAGATAACGCGAAATTTCGATAAACTCTTAACGATATTAGACCCTTCCGCCTCTAGATTATATTAATTCCTAGTATACTAGTAATATAATAGTATAAAGAGGTAAGGAAACTATCGGAAGACTTTAAACTCGTTATATACTACTCCGACCGTAAGAAATCCGTTGTAGAGATTTAGCTTAAATAAGAAGGCGGAGCAATTATAAATAAAACTATTAACTTTACCCGTATTAGTAAGCTACTTACCCGAAAATCTAAGGAGATACTATTTATCTAAAAACTAGCCTATAACGGAACCTACCCTATCCTTATTATCTCTACGCCTAATACTATAGTTAGTCGTTACGGTCTAGGACTCCTCTAACGTACTCGCTATAAGGAATACGAGGCCGCATACCTATTAAACTAGATAATACGATACGAATACGATTAGCTAAAAAAGGACTCTCTTCAAGGTAGTAAGAACTTTTATATTAATAAAAAAAAATAGGAACATAACCTAAAAGGTATATTTGGTAATCTCGTTATTGATAAAGCGTATATCTATCGTAATAAAGACTCCTAATATATAGTTACTCCTTCTTAGCTAGGTTGCGATTATATATTTTTACTTACCGCTACCCTAATCTACTATTCCTATAGGGACTTATAGGGTTATCTCGTATTAACCTAGTCTACTAAAGCGAAAAAAACTACTAACCGCCCGGAATTTAGGAATATTATCTATTACGAGGGTAGTAATCCGAATCTCGTTAAGAGTCCTTACGATCTAGAATATATTCAAGCGTATTCTAGGGATAGATAGCTAGATAGAGAGACTAGATTCTATAGCGTCGCCGTTGCCTTATACGAGAAATTTGTCTCTAATAAGCCTAACGTCTCCTAACCTAGAGACGCTTTAATCCGTATTTTTAATAAATAACTAGTTCGCTATAACTATTTATCCTCGTACCCGCCTAGCTAGGCCGCCTACTCTATTACGACGAAACTACCTAAGTATATACGGTCGACTAAGGAAGCTAGACTTATACCTCTATAGTAAGCTATATAGGACCTTCTTACTTACGACGCCTATAATAGGATTCGAATACTACTCAATAGGGTAGATAGACCTAGTATTAAACAAGGCGCTATAGGTATTAATAGTACTACCTATAGGATATATACTATAGCTACTACTTACCCCTCCCTCCTTCTTGTCGGAATACCCAAAAACGACCTCTATACCCCTTTCGACGCGGTTATACTAACCCGTTTGAACGTTAATAGGGCGAGTTTCTTAATACGTACCCGATAGAGGTAGTATAAAGGTTAGTAAACTAGTCTCGTAAAAGAAGTAGCTAACAAATTCGAGAGGTAGTAGGAAGGTTATCTAGTACTAGATAATACCCCGTAACTACTAACCTACCTCTATAAGTATCTCCAACTCCTATCTCTTCTATTATATAGAGGGATACGAGGGAGACTCCCTCGTATCCCCTAATACGTGTCCCTCTTAACCCCTACGTTCTTATTCTAGACCTACTACTAACTCGTTATAGCGAACGACTCCTTTATAGAGAAGCTATAGTATAAGTATAAGAAAGAATAGTTATTTTAAGAACTCGAGGGTACCCTCCTCTTCGACGAGCTAGAGAAAACTACTCTCTACGGTTTAAACTAGCCTATTAAGTAGTAGGTTATATTTAAAATACTCTCTTACGCCCGTAATAATACTAGTCTAATACCTTACCTAACCGGTACTACTAATCCTAACGGCGCTCCGATCGGTATTACCTTGATCCCGAAACTCCTATAAGCTACCTCCCCCTATAATATTGATACGGGTTTACTACTCTTAAGAAAGTATACTTAACTTCCCTACGCTTCTACGACCTCCTCGGCTAGACCCTCGATTATATTTATAGAGGAGAAAAGGCTTCTATCTAGACTACTTTCCTAACTACCTAGCGTATAGTCTACTACCTCCTTACTATATATTACCTCTTCTCCTCCCCTTTCTCGTCGAAACTAAACCGCGCTAATCGCGACGTACTCGTAGACCGATTTAATAGTACGAAGATCGACTATTACTATCTATAGTTCCTCCTATATACCTACGACGTTAGCGGTACTAGCCTTAATCTATATACTAGCGGCGCTTATATAATATTCATAGTAGACGCCCCTACTAATATATCCTAAGATATATAAGCAATTGGCCGGTACTTCCGTATTAGGTAGATATATAATATTCACGTCCGCCGCTACTTTATTATACGTACCTACGACGTATAGGTCTATAACCGAACTTTTAATCTTTACCTACCCGACCTCGAAGTAAACCTAGACGCTAAACTCTTCTTTAAGACCGTGAAAGCGGTTCCTAACCCCGGTAAGTCTAAGAAAGATACTACTAGTTACCTTAAAAAAACTATAAGCTACCTCTACTATAATAATAAAGCTACTAGCTTCGGTAATAGCCTTCGCTATATTTTATCGTTCCCTCCTACAACCTATCGCCCTTAGGAAGAGAATAAACGCCTAGAGCGCCTCCTTAAGAGAGCCTAATAAGAGGCCGATAATAAAGAAGTACCTAAATCCGATCGTACTACTACTACCGCTCTCGTTAGTAAGTATTAGAATTAGCTAAAGTGGTTTATTCCGGACGAGTTCAATCTAATTAAATCTCGGGATATTTACTATCTTCTCTTTAGTTTCCGTAGTAGCCTAGGCAAAATCTAGTATATACCGCTAAAAGAAGCGGAGGGTAAATTTATATAAGTCTTTATAGAAAACGAACTCTTATCGACCTAGTTAGGGTAGCGAGATAAAGCTCGAGAAGACGATAATAACGAGGAGGAGCCTACGGCCGCCTCTACGCCTAAGAAGGCTAAGATACCTAGAACGCCTAAGTTACCTAAGACGCTAAAGACCCTAAAGACGCTAAAGATATTAAAGACGCTAAAGATATTAAAGATACCAAAGATCCCAAAGACGCTAAAGACGGCCTAAACTTCTATAAACGCGGCGTCCCCTAAGACGAATAGTAAGGCGAAGACCTCTATACCCTAGGAAGACGTATATTCCCCGCTATCTATAGAGATTCTATATTATATCGTATCTAAATCCCCGGCGTCTTTATAACGTAAACGTTTAGCTAGCGGCGCCGACCCTAACCTATCTACTAAGAAACCGAAGATTACCGCTCCTACCCCTAGTAGCGTACCTATAGCTATACCTCCCTCGGCTCTACCTCTAACCTCGACTACTAGAAGAACTATATATATTTTTCTAGAAATCTCGTATATACTAATTACTCTTCCCGATAGTTAATCGAAAAAATTCCGATACCTTAATAAGAAAGATTTTATCGCTATTAGCGCGTAGTTTAGTATACCCTTGCTTTTAACTAGTTTAAGGGATTAGCTATAGGACGCTATTCTATAAATTTAGGCGTTTTATACAGCCTTATTCGTACCGTTCCTATAGTAGAGCCCTTAGTCGTTTGAGTTTTATAGGGTTATTCTCTACTATTAAAAGGAACTAGACGGCAAACTTAGGGGAATTATATATTAAATTGGCGAACTAGCAAAATCGAATTAATAGAATACGATATCGAATTAGCGGAATAGAGTATTAATTTGGTAGAATAGGATATTATATTAGCGGAATAGGATATTAAATTAGCGTAATAGGATATCGAATTGGCGAAATAGCTTATTATACTAGCGTAATAGTAGGTTGAAGTCGGGGTCTATTATATTTTTAAGAAAATACCCGATTTAATTATAGTAGGTAATACCGATTCTATAATTAACTAATCCCTTATTAAAAGGAGTAAAGTATCGACTCTCTAGTCTTTTATATTCTTACGGTTCTACCTACGCTACTATACTAAATACTCTATACCTTACTCGCCTAGAGTACTACCCGTCGAGCTACTTAGAAGATACTAGGGAGACTCCTTTATATTCTATAATAACTATATATCTACGCCCGAACCGGGCTAATAGTATAAAATATCTAGGTATTACCCGCTAATATCCCTCCTAGTAAAGTTGCTTAAAAGATACTTAGGAGACTCCTTTGTATCTCCTAATAGCCCTTTATCTAGTACTTATTATATAGTACTATTCCCTCCTATACTCCGATACTAAGTTCTAATTAGGCGCCTATAAATATCTTATTATATACTCTATCCTAGGCGAACGAGCGGTTTTTATTATCTAAAGATATCTTCCGCCTTATATATATTAAAATCCTACTTCTAAACGGCTACTCTAGATAGGCGCAAATATATAATATCGATAAGATATAGAAACCTTAACTATTACGGGAGCCTTCGTAGTATCTCCTATTACTATCGTTCCCCTTACCTATTTTGCCTTTCTTTTTACCTCTAATAGTAAGAACTAGGCGACCTCCCGTAGACCCTAATTAAGGACTACTTTCCCTATACTCGAGGTAATAAAAATATCGAGTAAAGAACCGGGCGCTATTATTATCTCCTAACTCCAAGACGCGGCTTGAACTAGAAAAGAAAGTAGAGAAGAAGTACTATAATACTCTTACTAGAGCCGCGAGTCGAAAACGGAAAAAGGAATAGTAAGCTCTAATCGACGCCTCTACTAGTATACTAAGCGAAAGTATCGGGAATCTCGCTATAGCCTTATAATTAGGGACGGCCGTTACTCTTAGAGAGGCTCTTTACGAGAATAGGCCCTTACTCTCTCCTCCGGTACTAACTAGCGAACGCCGCCTTAGATCTTTTACCTACTAGCCGGAAGACGTAGTCGATCCTATAATAGCGGTACTAGTAGATAGTATAAGGTACCTTATAATATCGTCGTAATCCCGCGCCGATCCCGCCCTTAGAGGGACCCCTACTATTAAAAGTCCTTCTACTATTCTTCCGGCCCTAACGCCTAAGTACCGCCTTGAATCTTCCGTTTATTATATAGTACTAGCTAATAGTTAGTCCTACCCCGCGGTCGATCTAGTCCTATCGACTCCCGTCTAAACCGTTACCCCGTAAAATAATCGATCGAATCTTGAATATACTATAGTAGAACCCTTATACGATGTCTACGTAGAACCTACGTTTAACGAGTCTATACTACTACTCTAAGACTACTAAGGCCTAGTACTACCCTCGTCCTAGGAGGCGCTAGTCCTCGAAAGTCCTATTCGGGACCCGCCTAATCCTAATAGTCTTAATCTAACTCCCTAACCTCCGCTCGACCCTGAATCTACCCCGACCCCGGACGGTCTTCCTCTACTCCTAGGTAGAGAACTACCCTAACCGTAATCTCCGCCTACGCTATCTATAGCCCGCCGCGATTACTTACCTCCCGTGTCCCTAACTAGAGATTACTCTACCGAAACGAACCCTAATTACGCCTACGAGCGTCGGGAATACAACCTCGACCCGTATCGTTCTACGCCCTAAGAGGCTAGTAGATAGGAAGGTTCTCTTAAAGTAGAAGCGATACCCTAACTAGAACTAGTTTGGATAGAAGATCTACGTCTCGATCTAACTTATAACGAAACTATTATTTTAATTATACTCGAACTAATGCAAGCGAGATATCGCTACGGTATATATACCTATAGTATAACCTTTAGGAGCTCTCTCCGTAACCCTTTTTAGCCTCTAATAATAACCTCTGTACTAATAATCGTGTAGACCGCCCTCGTCCCTACTTACCCGGTATACCTCTTAGCGAATATACCTACGAGATTAATCGTATAATCTCTACTATACCTTATATACCCTATAGTATACCTAAGCTCCTTACCTCGTTCGCGGTAGTAGTACTAGGAGCCCCTCTTTAGGTAAACCTTATCCGTAAACGAGACGATCCGTCTAATAAAAGGGTTGATTTTTATCTTAGCGACCTCCTACGCTACGATATTAAAGTAGATCAACCTAATATACTAGACGATCGCCTACTCTAATACAAATTCCTATACGATATCGATAGTTTTATAGCCCGTCTCCTATCTCTAGTAGGGCTAAAGGGCGGTATAACGGTCGTCTATACCCCTTCCTTCTTTTCAACCTAGAAAGAAGATTTAAAGGCTACGTTTAACGGACTTAAGATATAAGATTATAAGTACTTTCGGTTCGGCTACGGTACTACTTTAGGTAGCTATAGTTTTAACGTCTATATTATCTTTCTATACCTAACCTATAAAAGGGATACCCTCCTAGACGATACCTAGCTAGTAGAATAGATAGATAGTATTCTTATACCGGTAATTACCTTCTCGACTCCCCCCGATATATCCTAGTACTACCCCGATAACGCCGGTAATACTTTCGCCCGCTCTAAGGTTATAAGAGAGGCGTTTACGAAGTTATGCTAATAGCGTACTAAATATAAAGTAGCCTTACCGGAAGACTACCTCTCTACCCTTTAATCCGAAATTACCCGGCGTACCTAAGCCTACGGCTAAGGGTTTTAGGAACCGGCCCTTACTATTATTGGCTATAGAATTAAGCTTTTTACTAAATCCTCTATCGAGCCCTATATACTACAAAGAGCTGTACGATAGTTCCTAACCTAATTAAAATAATATTTTTACTACGAGTTCTTCGATCTACGTTAGACCTAGATCGATATTACCTATAAATATATTCTTGTCTATAAAGGCCTAAATAGTACTAATATCGAGCCTATTACCCTACTCTATAAGTAGGAATATATAGAGGCTTAGTCTTAGTCCTTCGATATTAATATCGATTCTAAGGTTATTGGTGGCTCCTTAAAGACGGATAGGTACTTTATTACTAGCGCTACTAATCCTAGTAATATCTCCTTCGCTATACGTCTAAATAATCTTTATAGTCTTAAAATTGCGTACGCGAAGGTATACTACGTAGTTAAAGAGGCGTTCTTAACTATACTTAAGAACTACTTACCCTTCGCCAACCGTAACCTACTCGTAGCTAGCTTTAGTAAGGCTCTAGTATAATAGTTTTATAAGTTAAGTAATAAATTCTTATCGTTACCGACTACCTTCTACTAATAGCTCTTAAAGATAGTTTCGGATACTAAGTATCGCGTCTAGATAGGAGTTAAGCCAAAGACTTACTCTACCTATATAGAGTTCTATATTTCGCTCGGTATATTAGAGAAGCTTACTAAATATCCGTAGTTAGCCCTCTCCTAGAAGTTTATATCTATTACTAATACCCTTTTATAGGATTCTTTAAACTTACGCCCTCTCTTACCCCTTTTTACCCCTAGCCTTATACTCCCCTCTAGACGACCCCTAAATATACTAGAGCTACTTTGCTATCCCCTCTACTAAGTTTATAGAATTTTATATTACCTAGATTAATAGACTACTCGTCCTTATAGAGCCCCTAATTACCCTTATAAATTACGAAAAGAAGAGGACGAAAGAGATAGCTATAGATATTCGGAAGCGAGAGATAACTACGGTAGAGTAAACCTAAATCGAGCTTAGCTATACTCCTATAATCGCGTTATATATAACTACCCTATAGTTCCTCTTCGACGGCGATAAGGCTAAATACTACCGCCTTATACGACGATAGTAGTAGCTTAAGCGTAAATACCTTAGTAGAAAGCGCCGCCCTATTAGTAACCCCGTCTAAGATAGCTCTAAAAGCGACTCCGATAATAGCTAACGTCCCAAACCTAAAAACAACTCTAATAGCGACGAAACCGATCCCGAACCTACTACTACCTTACTTAATAATAAAGTAGAACGTCTTAAAGCTCTCTAATCGGACGAAGAGGACGACTAACCCGATAATAATATTATACTTAGGCTCGATATAGAGAGGACTATTGAAAGCGACGGTATATTTAGGTTCCTAATACGCCTTATTAACTAGTCCTTAGGTATCTCTCGGTTTCGTTCGCTCCTCTCCTCCTATATCGTATTTAATATATCCGGAGGTTTCGGGGCTACCTTAAAGTCTAGTATAAAGATATTAGTTAAAATAAGCGCTAAAAATTCCCTCGAACTTCTTATTATAGAACTTTTAACTAGCGAAGGATAGGTACTCTTCCAAGACGCTAAAGGACCTAAAGAACTTTGTTATATATACGTAGCGGTTTGTATTACTAAGTATTCCGCCTAAATATATTCTTAAATATACGAATATTAGGTAGTAGATATAGTTAAAAGACGGGTAGAGCGAAGAAGGGCCCGAGGACAAATATAGTTAGTAGATAATACTAAGGCGACTAAGAGGAAAGTATTAGATATATAGTACTAGGTTTTAAGCTAGGAGGAGAGAGATAGCGTTTATAGTATATATCTTTAGCTTATATCGGATATACTTAGGTATAACCGTATCGAGGATATAATCGTCGAATAGGGCGCTATCGCTAGGGCTAATCGGGACTAGGAATTATACTATATAGACGGCTCTTAGGTAAGTCGAGTCTTCGTACTATTTAATTAGAGTCAGGAAGGCGTAAAGTACCCTAACCTCTTTAAATAAAGGACTAGGAAGCCTACAACGTCTCGGACCTAGAACTCCTTTAAGTAGAGAGAAACTACGAAGACCTTCTACCGAATTATTAAAAAGTACTTAGGACTACGCTATACGAATTACTTCGTTGATAATACTATCCGTACTATTGCTACTAGACTCCTCTTAATTATACCAAACTACGAGAAGGATAAATTCTTTGTATTCGGGCCTTAATACGTCGATTCCCTAGTAAACTACGTAAGACGTCTAAGGTTCCTTATACCCGTCCTTAAGAAAGAACTCTACCCTAGACGAAGGCCGCCTAATCGCTTCCCTTATAATATCTACTACCCTATTATAGCTGCCTTTATCGATCTTAAAACTAACTCTAGTTATAGTAGACTTAATATAGACGATCTAGAGGTTGCCAAAGAAGTAGTTAGGTTAGTTACTAATTTCCTAGTAAAGGGCGCCCGCGTTCGTTACGACTAGGCCGTAAGTAAGAGTACCGAATTAATATACGTAATAACTAATACGAAAATATAGTACTAGAATAAATATATCGACTATAAACTAACGAAGATAGAGCTGGTATTATCGATAGTAGATAAAAGAAGAAAGGACTTTAGTAGTAGATAAAAGAAGAAAGGTTTAGCCTCTCGAACTATAAATAAAATTATACTCTTAAACGAAACGACGACCTAGTATTATATACGACTCTCCTATTTAAATTTGAAACTTGTCTATAATCCTAATATTTATAATACTTCCC
>QWZN01000472.1:0-12178 GCA_003693225.1 Venturia aucupariae
TAATATCTATTACTATTTTAGTATTAAATATCAAGTTATCTTTTAGAGTAAACTTAAATCTCTAAGGGGCTTTCGAGTTTATCTAACAATATTTACAAATTGAGGTAATTATATTGAAAGTATTGGTATCAATATTACCTAACCTAGCTCTAGATAGAACTATAAGTAAACGTTGTGCTAAGGGGTAGCTAAAACGTTGATATAATTGCCTTAATTATTGTTCGGTAAGGTCAGAGAAGAAGGATTGGTGGAAATCGAATAATATAAGTAACGTAGTAGGCTTAGTAATATATACTATTTTAGCAATCTTCTATATAGTTAGATTCTAATCATTATAGATATCACATCCTAAGGTTATAAACTGACGTTTTGACGGCGCAATTTGTGATATATGCGTTGGCAGTTGATATTACTAGATTAATTACGGTAGAAAGTTGCTAGTATAAAGCGGGATTTCTAGCTATAGGTGTCTATATTTGCGTACAAGTAGAAATGTATTTTTGCCTTGTATAATAACGTTTTTTAGGTTATCTACGTATATACCGAGTTCGTCCATGTCCCGTATACATATGAGAAAAGGTGTATTAGTAGGGACTACCTAGAATTCGATTTTTCCGATAGGGGTAACTACCTTAATAGTACCAAGTGATGATGCATTACCCTTACTAAAGAGAATATTATATTTTCCGGCTAATAACGTGTCTAGTGTCACGGGCAAGTAACGTTGTAGTACTCGGAACTATTATTCTCCGGCTATTAAAATACCTACTGTACTAGTGTCTAGGAGAATACCCTAAAAGATTTCGTCTAAGTAACGGTAATCAAATTAGAAAATTTCAACGGTAGTCTAACTTGGTGCCTTTGTTTGTGTTAGAAAATAAGCCGTAGAGTTATTCGATAGTTACTAGGTAATAGAGAAGTAGATTTCTAGTTCTTTATCTATAAAAAAATATAATAATAATTCTTATATATAGATTTCATTATCTTTTATATTAGTACCTTCCTAGAAGTCTATAGTTGCTAAGTAGCTTTTAATAGTCTCTTCGAATGTGTATGCTGCAGGTTGGTTAGCCTTGAATTTATTAAAACTAGCCTTTCTTTCTTCTAGTGTATAGTTTGTGGACTAATAATCTAGTTTAGCGTATATAAAATATAGTCTACGTCGTACCTTAGTACTGAACCTTAGATTTCCCCGGTTTCCTTAGTTCCGGTAAAATCGTCCTCGGTTACCAGCTCGTATTACCGGTCTCCGTTAGCCTCGATATCTAGATCCTCGATTTCGATTATAGATCCTATCTATATAGTAGGTTTCTTCTAGTGTGTCTTCAGAATCGTTAGGGAAGTCGCTCGTTTGATCCGCGTTTGTTAGTAACTTGACTTAGTTACTTTGCTATCCTTAAATCCACATCTCCTAGGCGTTCTAAACACCTTGGAAACGTGTTTTCTTTCTCTAGAGAGTAATTGTTTTAACTAAATCTCTAAGCTATGAACAAAGTGCTTTAAAACTACCTTTTATAGGGTTGAATAAGGCATATTCGACGTCTTTCACACCTCTATAACTATTGAGTAACTGGTCGTAGGCTTCTTAAGGGGTTTTGATAAGTACTTTTCGAAGTTTACTAATAGAAGAAATTAGGGTATTTAGGTTTTCACCTATAGTTTTCTCTAGAGACTCTTCTATTTGTCGAATAAGAGTAGCGTTCCTCTATTCGCTGAGGAGCTTCTAGTATCTTTAAGGGGTTTCGAAATGGCGTATAAGTAAGCCAATAATATCCGTAAATTTATCGATTTGTTTACTAACAATCTCCTTATAGTAGAACTCTTTTACCTTGCCTTTTAGTATGATTAGAATAGCTGTAGTAATCTCTAGATCCTCGACCAGGTCGACCTTAAATAGGGTATCTTTGAAGATAATAAACTTAGTATCTATAACTTTATATTCTGTACCACCATACTTTATATCTTCCTAGTAAAGTTTGGACAAGTTTATAAGGCGTGTTACTAGTAGAGCTCTTAATCGTATTGGTAAGTCGAACTAGTCGTCTACATCGTTATTGTCCGATTATCCTTTATCCGTATATATCTATAGTCGTATTCTTTTTAGGTAGGTATCTAATAGAGGTGTCTAGTTTATTATAGTTTGCTTCCATTTCTGGTGGGATTCTTGTTTAGAAGATTGATTTGGCTAATCTTTATATATAGGACGTAAAGGCGTAGTAAAGACGGGCTATTTACTACGTGTTCTTTAGGTAACATTGCTAGAGGTTTTGGGAGGGAAAGGGGTTTCTTCTTCGGATTTTCGACTTGCAAGATCTTCGTAATAGATGTCTATGGCACCGGCAGCTTGATTTACTAAGCATTCTTTGTCTAACTATTGAATTGCTATATGCAATTAGACTTGGATTAGTAGTCCACGGATGCGTAGTAGCGGTAAGGCTAGTTTAACAACTAAGTATAGTATTCTCAATCTATTATTACTGATTTTTAACTAGAAATCAGGCGTCTATAGCCTAAAATCGTCGTAAAACTAGTCTCTGATATCGCTTAAGTCGTCGATGAAGCTGTATATATAGGCCTCGTATACTATAAAGCCGTTGAGTTCTTCTGTTGTTGTCCTACCTAATAGGGTAACTCTTAACTTAAGCCATTTTTGTCTAGTAGTAAATAGTTGCTTTGGTAGAGTAACCTATTCGTCGTTGTCCGTGGTAAGTAGGTTTGCCGGTAAAGGGAAGGTCTAATCCTAGGCAAGTTAATCGGATTATTTAATCCTTTCTTCCAGCCTATTCTCAGAAGGGGTGTTTGATTCTGGGTGTTCCGATATAGTAACTTATTATTTCTAGACTGGCAAACCGATTTGCCCGTAGTCTTTGAAGTTAGGAGTGAATAGGAATACGGATTTTTCCGGTACTTAGGGTATAAGGAGAAAGAAAGGGATTGGGAAAGGTATTTAAATAGAGATAGAAGAGGAAAGGGGGATTGCGGATAGAGTCTCTCTATAGTAAAGCCTTACGAATCTGTAGTTAAAAGTGTAACTACTGATTAGTATTAGATCAACTATATAGATCCTAGGGGTAGTAGTTAATTGACCTGTGAAGGGGGAGTAAACCAAGGTATTTCTTATCTATAAAGTATAATAGTTGATTGATTCACTTAGTAACTAGAGTTGCTACGGTTATATACACTAAATACTACCAGCTAGCATGCTAGCTGGCAGTTTGAGGTTAGTAGCTATATATAGGTCTTTAACTATATAATAGCCACATGCTTCTATAGACTCGGCAATGCAATATATACTCTCTATATATATTATATTCGTATATACAACGTGGTTATCCAAATATATAAGTATAGCTATTATACTACTAAGTGTCTAGAGTCTAGTCCTACCGTCGTAGCGCTAGTAGATAGCAACTCCAACGCTAGTAATAGTTAGGGAAAAGGATAAGGGTCCTCTCCCTAGTCGTAGAGGGGAGGATCTAGAAAGTAGACGACGAAGGACAGTCGCTATAACTATAAGGCGAAGGCGAAGGATAGCCGACGTAATAGCTCGGGCTAGTAGTAAGAATACCTACCCTTAAGGTTAAGGGTTGGATCTCGTCTATAGCGAATAGGTTAGAGGTATCTACCTTATTAGATACTAGTATAGATATTTCCGTGATAGACCCCAGCTTTGCGCTAGAGATACGACTATAAAGCGTACTAGTAGAGCTTCTATCTAGACCCAAATGGGGTAATAGAAATATTGGCTATTATTATAGCGTATATCAATTCGCTTAGGAAGTAGTTGATTCGCATAGATAGCGTAAATAGGGAGAATACGTCGCGTATACTATTAACTATATTAGTCTACCTCTACTGTTAGGAATACTAGTATTATATAAGTAGAAGATTATATATAATACGGCGGATCTTACCTAGCGATTCTAGTACGAGGAGGATACGTCCTCTACTACAGCTATACTCTCTCTCTTTGTATAGGAGGATATTTAGGAAGAGGTAAAGGACAGTCCTTACCTATTTATCGTATATACGCTACCGGATAAAGATAATAGTAAGGAGCCTACGACAAGCTATATAGTAGTTCTTCTACCTAAGATCTTAGATCTAGCGGCGGCCTTTAGTAAAGAGAGTGCGACAAGCTTACCTAACGAAGGCGCGGAGTATTATAGTAGGGATATACTATTATAGGGCTAGTATATAAGGGACGGACTTAGTATCTATCTAATATTCAAGAACCAACCAACAATGTATATTTATACTACCTTTTGTACTATAGTCTTTTAAGTAGTATATTTGAGACCTTTTATCTTATCTTTATCTCTATATTTGCTTCTATCTAATCTTACCTCTACTCCATTATTCCATCTGACTATGAGATCCTATTAACGGCGGATAATAATATCTAGCTTTTACCTTACCAACGCTCTTCCTACTACATTTTTAGTGATCTCCGCAGGGAATTTGTACTATATATCGAACCGTAGGTTCTTTATATCAGTTGGTATATATAGTAAGGAGGAAGTCATTTTAGTAACGTATTTTCTTTTACTATGTTTATTTATCTTTCCAAATACCTTACTAAGAGATATCTATATTACTAATTTATAGATATCTATATACGATAATAGCGATAATAATAGAACCCGATCTCCGGACAACCTTTAGAGACCTAAGATCGGTACTACGACTCCAAACGAGGATACCTATCCTTCGGAGTAGACGAAAACGGACTTCACTTGCGAAGCTTGTAACGATTAAAAGAAAACCTTGGTATACGAAGCGATCGCGAGTTCGTATTAACTATATCAAACGACGATACCCATGTACGGGACGATACTTTAAGTATCCATATGCTCCGAAACTAACGATATTGAAAACGGAACGACTTAATAAGCAGCTGTATGCTTAAGAACTAAAAGAAATTAATAAAAATGAGTATATATATACCCCTAAACTAATAATAATAGATGAACTAGAATACCGAGGCAGTAAATATATAGTAATTAGCTATATATAGTATACTCTTATTACTATCCTATTAGAACTTCTGATTCTTCAACAACTAATTTTGAGATTACTACAACGATATTATATTACCTATTATAACGATACCTACAATAACCCTTACGAAGTAATAGACGAACCTAGCCTATCTAGAATCTAGGATATACGTAATCCCAACCCTAATATCGACGAAAGCGATAATAGCGTCGTACTAGAGGATACTCCTAACGTCGCCTCTAGTAATACAGACTCATCTAATAGAATCGACACCGGTAAGAAGCCTACTTCTAGCCGAGTAACCAATAAGAAAGATAGTAGTTCTAGTACTAAGTAGTATATTATATTAGAGCGTATATAGTTCAGCTATAAGGATATCCTTATAATAATAAATAGTACCAAGACTAATATAGGACGAGTCCGATACGATCCTAAGAACTTAATCCTTCCTTATAGATATATCTTTAGTAGGAAGAATGCGTCTGCTTTCCTCATCCGATTAGAAGAGTAGTACGAAGTATTCGAGATTAAAAAGAATATTTAGAAATGTCGAGGTCTAATAATTAACTATTATACTAATATCTATAAAGATATTCGAGCTCTTAATAGATAGGAGGAGTACGACTAGGACTTACTTAATACCTTATTTAGAGAGGAGTATATTACTTAGGATAAACGCTAGAAGAAGGAGACTCTCGCTTATCTCGTAGAGATTGCTCGCAAAAGTAAGAAGGGTATCCTTAAACCTAAGGGCTTCCTTAAGGAGTTCAAAGTCTACTAGCCTACTATATACGAGAACGGCGATACTATAAAGGCTTCCTATATAAGGGCCTTTATATATAGTCTTCCTATGGATGTTAAGTAGCAAGTTAACTTGAAGTACCTAATAAAGTCCACTTCTAGCTACACTTACGAAAATATTAAAGAAATTATTAAGGAAGTAGAGCGCATTATCAACGGCAAAGAGGATATAGAGATATTTACTAGTTCCGCTAATAACAAGGTCCTGGAGCGCATTACTAACAAATCTATTGCGAAAAGAAATAAAAACCTTACAAGTAGCAAGACTCCCCTTCCTACCAGTTCTAGACTTAACTAGGTGCTACTAGAAGCCTTTAAGAACATACACATTAGTAGTATTAGTAGAGAAGCCGCTTATAATACTTTGTATTACTTATATAATCCTATCTTCACAAAGACTCGCTTGAGCGGTATATAGTATACCTTAGCTACTAATTACGTTCAAAAGAACTTTAAATCTTCTCTATTAGTAGCAACTTATTATTCTTCTAATATAACTACGAGTAACCTATCTACCTTCAACTAATCTAGAACTCGTCAGTTGGCGCCTCCTAATACGTAAAGGACCGGCAATATAAGTCAACCTATACTAGTAAGAGCTCCGAATCCTGCAATAATACCGTCAACTTTAAACCCTAGTACTAGTATATTACCTATAGAACGTATTTGTCTAGGATATAGTAAGTCTAGTGAGATAGTATTTCAACTTGACGGTTGCTTAGGGGACTTCTTTAAGGCCGGTATTATATACTATAAACGTGATAGTGAGACTCCTTAGGAGCGCGGTCTATATTAGGGTAGTATAAAGAATCCTAGAGACAAGATCAGAGGTCTTGTACTATATACTATTAAGCGATAGTCTAATCAGATTAAGAGGATGTATAAAGATCGCAAACTTAAGAGCGGGAATAGTATTTCTGCTATCTAAGTTAGTAGTCTCTATAATGGCAGGGACGCGTATAAGAGCAAGTTTATTAATATAGATAACTAGGAAGTTGACGAGATAGGAGGATTAGTAATAAAGTATAACGAGTCTATATATATTTCTACCGCTAGTAGGCCTAGGAATATTAACAAGGCTTCTACCAAGGTTACTATAAACCTCCCTAGTAAGGCCTCTTCGAAAGTTATAAAGCTAGCTACTGCTACAAAGCTAGTAACAAAGTCAACTAGAGTTAAGTATACTGTCCTAGGACGGTTTTAGGAAATAATCGACAACGGAACCGGCGGTCCTATTTAGACTAAGGCTGAAGATTAGTTAATAGCAGAAGTTAGTAATAACGAAACTATACGAGGGACTTAACCGAGAAAGGTTAGAAATAATAATCCGACTTTCAAGCAACTAATTGTAGCGGTTCCGAAACGAGATATAGAACTTAAAGTTATTTCACGAGTTGTATTAAACGGCGATTATACGTTCACCTTCTAGGAGCTTCTTATACTTATACCTTGCCTAAATAACTTTATATTCAAACGTCTTCCTAATGACGTCGTATAAATAATCGAGCCTACTATAAAAGCTGCGAAAGTATTGAAAGTAGAAAAGAAAGCGGCAAAGTTATAGAAGCAGTTTAAGAAGAGAGCTTAGGATCTTCCTCGCAATATTAATAGTATAACTATTTCCGACTCTACAGATACGCGCATTCTAATAGAAGATACTAAGATTGGTATTAACCTGATTATATCTTATATAGTTATAGTTATAGATCGCGCTAATCGCAAGTATCGTGTGTTTACTAGTTCGCCAGTTATAAAAGTCTCTATTAGCGAAGTATCTCGAGACGGAATAATCGACACAGGTGTAGAAGTGAATATAATAAGTATAGTAACTACTAAAGCTTTCGGCCTTCCTATTAGCGGTTTTGATAATCCCAAATAGTAAGCTATTAGAAACAACCTAACTACCGCCGATAGATATAATATTGGTCTTATTAGATAGATATATACTAGTATTCGTATTGCGGATGCTCCCTTCTCTTACAACGGCACGCTCTTTGTAGTTCTATTAAGATATTCACGGCCTATTATCCTTAGCCAGCCCTTCTCTTTACGCTCCTCTCTACAGATTTATAATGTTCCGGATAGCGCTATTCGATACGTTGCGCGATCTATCAATAGTAACGAGTCGGTTCGATGGGATACTAGGTTTGCCGATTATAACTACGATATAGCAATTCGTTAGTTAAGAAGTACTAGAGTTGAAGAAGTAACTAATAAAGAAGATAAGGTCTAGGAGCCTTAAGATTATTAAACTAGTTTAAGTAATAAGTCCTCTGACGACGAGGAGTTCGATACGGAAAACTAGTTCGCGGAATAATTAAACCTAGAGATTCTTCCGCGTTTGTTAGACTAGGTGCAATTGTAGTAAGGCGAGAGGATAAGGAGCAGTAGGTTCTACTAGAAGTTATTTTCGATATTTAGGACGCGCCGGACGCGCCGATCGTTATATCGTTAGTACGCGTACCTAACTAGCGCGAGTTTATCCCCTCATATCATACTAATAAGGAGATCTTTAAAATAGAAATAAAGAAAGTAGTAGAGCGCGAGGAGTATTTGTAGAAGAATCGTAGTTTAGTAGCTAACTTTGGGTTACGAAGGTTAAATTTTGACGGTAAATAACTCCCGGGGCCAGCCCCGGATATCAATCTACTAATAAAGAAGTGCTAAGAAATTATAAAATTTTCGACTCAACCGTAACCGCAACTCGCAACGCTTTATAAAAAGAAAGTAGACAAGGTCTTGCCTATAAATATTTTACTTAAGAATAGAGAAACTCTAGGAGGTCTCGTCAACTAGCGCGAAGTTGCGATGCTTGAGTAGATAAGCGTAGAACTAGATTCTAATCTCGATATTTATTTAGAAAAGCGATACGCGACTTTCCCTCGAGGGATACGATTAATAGAAGAGCGCTTTGAGGCTATACGTATCAACCTAGATCTAAGTCTAGAAGAGAGAGCTTTTATCAAGGAGATATTATATCGACGGGAGCCTATATTAGCCTAGGACTTCTCTAAATACGGTAGGATTCGGCGCGAAGTTGCTCCGCCTTAAGTTATCCGGATAGTAGATTACACACCTTAGCAAGCGAAGTTATTTAATGTTCTGAAAGTATTAGAAGGAGTGGCTCGTCAGATTCTTAAGGAGCGTATCGATATAGGAAGAATCGAGCTATACTACGGACCGTATAGGAATCCTTAGTTCCTCGTCGTAAAGAAAGGTAATAGTATCAACAAACCAAGTTACCAATTGATTAATAGCGTAATAAATTATAATAGAGTAACAATCCGAGATACTAATATTCCTCCCTCTATAGACGAGTTTGTAGATTCGTTTATAGGGTATCCTTATATTTTATTGGCTAACCTTTTCTCAGGATATAATCAACTCGAACTTGCTAAAGAAAGTAGAGATATAATAGTATTCTAATACCCTTTCGGACTTTACCGTATGATAATATTGCCTCAGGGCGCTACGAATTCGGTCGCTTAATTTTGTAGAGTTATAAAGACAATTATTCGATATTAGATTTATATAAGCGATATATACGTCGACGATGTTCTTAACAAGTTGGAAAAGGATTACGGAGACGAGATAAGCGAGCTGCCTAGAGTTCGAAGGAATATTCTTAAGTATATTAGAAATCTTAATACTCTACTAGCAGACATTAAGCGCGCAAAAGCGACCGTTTTAGGTAAGAAGTTTAATATCTGTATAGAAGGACTTTATATTATTAGATACTAGTATAATAAGTATAGACGTCGCCTAGACGAGTTAAAGGTTGTAGTAATTATAAACTAGGTAGAACCTAGGTTACTAAAATCGGCAAGAGCATTCATTGGTATCTGCGTATACTATCGCATCTAGATTCGAGATTTTGCGACAATTGTACAGCCAATCTTTTTCCTATTCAAGAAGGACGTAGACTTTGTTTAGGGTAATAGTTAAAGGAAAGCAATAACTCGACTATAGAATGCCCTTACTAAGGCTCCCGCCTTAAAACCGATTCGGTATAACGAAGGATTAGGATAGTTAATTCTTTCTGTCGATGCATCAACCAAGGGTTAGGGCGCAGAGCTATCTTAGGAGTATAAAGGAAAGCGCTATCCATATAGGTATACAAGTAGTATCTAGTTAGTTGCTAAGAGGAAGTATAATACTCTCAAGTTAGAGTATAGGGCGCTCTTGAATATACTTAAAAAGTTCAAGATTTACCTATAGGGTATATATTTCATTGTCGAAACGGATACGCGAACTCTAATTTATTAGATCAATAGAACATTATCCGATATTACCGGCGCACTTATAACCAGATAGCTTACTTAGATAGTAATATAGAACTTCGAGATTCGATATATTAAAGGAAAGAAAAATGTAGTTGCTAATAGACTATCTCGCTAATATAAGGATATTCCTATCAAGGATATTCCTCTTATTCCCGATTTCGATATTAACGATTTTGTAGCCTCGGATCTTAGAGCAGTCACTTATTATAGTCCGCGAATCTATTCACTTTCTAGTTCTAACGGATACTAGACGACTAATCAACTAGATTCTTATAACTCCTTAGACGATAATCCAAACAAGAGTTCTAGCACAATATAGGATAGTAGAAGTAAACCTTCGTCAGAAAAGCGTCGAAAATAGTAAAGACTAGATAGCTTTTATACTAACGAGTATTACATGATTATAGATTACCTAATAACGCTGAAGAAACTACCGCTATATTCCTCTACTAAAGAGTACCGTACTATTAGAAAGAAGGCATTTAACTTTCTTATTCTATATCGACAATTATTCCGCCGAGGGGCACGAGGATTACTATATAGACGCGTTATCGATAATACGACGGAGTAAGAAGAAATCATTGAACTTCTTTATAATAAGTATAGCTATAAGGGACGAGAAGCAACTGCTAAACTAGTTAGATAGCGATACTTCTAGGAAGGTTATTATAAGGACGTCGCCGTATAGGTCAAAGGTTATAAAACTTATTAGAAGAACGATTAAAACAAAGTCAACGAGGGGCTTAATATAACAAAGATTCGTAGTAAGTTGCTCGGTACTCGTTGGTCAATTGACTATATAGGTATACCAAAACGAGAAGGTTTCGAGTATATTATTTATACTCGTAAAGAGCTTAGCGGCTAGAGTAAAGCTAAGGCTCTTCGAGGTTCTCCGAATACAAAATAGATTACTAACTTTATTTACGAGTATATTATTACTAGATAGGGAGTTCCTCTCGAGATCGGTATAGATAGTAGCCCTAAGAATAAACGCTTCGTTGATACTCTTCTTTACTTATTTAGTACTAGGAAGATTTAGATTTCTCTATATAACTCTTAGGCTCAAGGCGGAATTGAACGAACTTATCGGCCAATTATTATAGCACTACGCAAGATAACTGATAGTAGAAAGAAGCCCTAGGTATCTCTATTATATAGTATCCTATAGGCAGAACGGACAACTATAAAACGAATAATAGGAATAATACTAGCTAGGATAATACTTAGTAAGGAACATGTCCTACTAATCGAGTTAAAGATGACTACTTGGCGCATACTAAGCTAGAAGTCTATAAAGACGACGGAAGACCTTCTTACGATACGAGCGAAACAACTTAATCTTAGAGAAGGAGATTTGCGAGAAGCTACTACTAGGTAGTAACGTATACGTTAAGAGGTAATCGACTACTAGGAGGCAACTCGAGTATCTCGTCGCCGTACCTCGAAGCTTAAGGTTGGTAACTTAGTACTACTATATAATACGAAACTGGTCTAGAGTTTTAGTAACAAGTTGGAATTTAGATAGCTTAGACTATATAGGATTTCAAAGGTTTATATAGATAAGGATACTAGACGTAGAATTAGAAGCTATAAACTATCTAAACTAGACGATATAGTTATATTCAGGAGTATACGCGCAGACCGTATTCGAGTTTTTATTCTACAAGAGGAAGCTTTATCCGATTCTAGTAAGTCCGATAGTAACGATAATATTGACGCCGAAGCATTTATTCGAATTTCAAACCTAGACGGCTTTAATCGAGAAGAATATAATATCTTCTCCGACTACTTATTAGATAACTTAATAGTAGATGAAGCGGAACTAGATAAAGGTCTAATAGTTTAGATTACTCGTCTAGTCAACTTCAATCCTAATATATATAAGGACTTTGTCGATGTCCCTCCCGATATTAACCCGGAGTTTAACGTAGACAGGTATTCTAACTTCGATTCTAATTAGTATACTATGTTTACATATCCCGATATTAGAATATAAGAAGGTAATTGATATATTAAATATATTAATTTTCTTTTATTAATATATTATTGTTGTTGATTTTGAATTTTATTATTATTCTAGTAAATTTTCTTTA
>QWZN01000473.1:0-12006 GCA_003693225.1 Venturia aucupariae
CTAAATCTACCCCCAATCCGTTTATTTCTACCCCCAACTTATTTTATTTCTACCCCCGCCTAGAACCTAGGGGGGATCCCCTATTCCCCTATTCTATAGGCTCTCAAGTCACTTTATAATCAATAATAATATAGTAGTAGTTAAAAATAACTCTATCTTCTAGCTATTAGTAGACCCTACTATAATCTAGATAGTTAGACCTCCTAAATCGCATGCGACCGTATTATATAATATACGTATATTGCTATTTAACTTAATCTATACGTAAAAGTTGATTACCGTATAGTTTGGATTCGTATATAGCGTAACTACTATAATATTATTAATTATGAAGTGACCTAAGAGCCTATAGAATAGGGGACCCCCCTTAGATTCTAGGCGGGGGTAGAAATAAAATGGGTTGGGGGTAGATTTAAAGATATTGGGGGTAGATTTAATATCGGCCTAATTAAATTACTTATTTATTAAAAATAGAATAAGTACTATAATAAAACTTTTAATAATATAATTATTAAAAAATAAAAGAGTATAGCTAAAAATAAATATAGTAAATATAAATACTTTAAATTAGCTATAAGTTTCTAAAGATAGATACTAAATCTATCCCTAGTTCTTTTTAATTTATCTCTAATCTCGAGGCTTATTCTCTACTATATAGGTACTTAAGTTATTTTATAATTAATACTATTATAGTAGTTATAGTAGATTATATATTTAATATATTATACTATTATCTCTAACTTTCTTTATAGTTTCTTACTAATATAATTATATTAAAGCTACTTATCTCTTGTATTTTATACTAAAATATAATATAATTATTATTAGATCTACTATATAGATCCTAATAATATAAGTTAATTAACTTAAAAATAGAAAAGTAAACTAAGGTATTTCTAATTTATAAAGTATAATACTATACTAAATACTACTAGCTAGTATACTAGCTAATAGTTTGAGGTAGGTAGTTATATATAGATTTTTAACTATATAATAACTATATACTACTATATACTTCTATAGAGTAGTAATATAATATATATTTCTCCTTATATATATTAAAATATATATATAATATAGTTATCTAGATACTAGTAACTCTTCTTTTTATAATAAAGAGAAGAATAATACGTATATATAGACTAGAGCTTTATTAAAATAATACGCTATAAAAACAAAAGCTAAAAAAGTATAATTACCTAATAGTAGATTTCTTAAATACTAGAAGGCTTTTAGATCCTCTAATCTAGATTAAATATAATAACTAGCTTAAGTTACTAATCTCGAGATAGTATATTAATACTTCTAGAGTAGCTATATTATTCTAAATAGGTATAACCAAGATAGATAAATATATATATATATCTAGGCTACTTTATATATATTAGAATATATATATCTAGGCTACTTTATATATATTAGAATATATATATCTAGGCTACTTTATATATATTAGAATATAATAATAGTAGCTACTACATTTACTCTAATATTATTAGTTAATCTTTATCTTATAGTAGTATAATAGAAGTATAAATTTCTATTATAGGTTACTAATAATATAAATTTATTAAAATATTCTCCTAATTGAGTAAAATTAGAGCGAATTAAAGTAAATAAAGCCGCTCTCCTTATACTAAGATTGAGATTAATTAGATATATATAGATCTCTTTTCTACCTTCTTTTCTTTATTTAAATACTTAACTTTTAACTTTCTTTTCTAGAACTCTTTAGACTTTTCTCTATCTAATATCTATCTATCTACTTTCTCTCTTGGCTATCCTCTTTCTAGGTAAATTCTCTACTAGCAATTACTATTACTAAGGCTAATATTATTAGAATATCTTCTCTACCTAACTAATATTAGCTTTGCTAATCTAAGCAAGATAGAAGAACTATTTATAATTCTAATAAAAACTTCTTTTCTTATATATTAGTAACTCTAGCTACTCCTATTCCTACTACTTCTACTTCTTTATCTAGGCTACCTAGTTATAGAATAGGCTCTAATAGTAATCTCCTTCCAAATACTCCTAGAAATATAGGAAATTCTATTAGTAGATATTTAGCCTATAATAGACTAACTCTATTCTCTTTATAGTAAGTAATTATCTTTACTTAAATATAACTATAGTAAACCAACTTACTATAGTACTACCTAACCTATATTCTAGTAGGTTTAGTACGTCTAGTTTATAATATAGCTACTAGATTGGTTAAAATAGAAGTAGTTTATAGTCGAAAATTTTCTAACTTAGTAGTATTATTCTCTAGTATATTTTTAGAATCTAAAGAATCTATATTTATAGTAGTTACAATCTTATTTACAAGTATTTCCTAGAATTGTCTCAAGCTTAGAGACCTGAAAATAATATCTCTATTATTCATTCTAACTATATAGCTATATTCTTTTATCTCTTTTAATATATATACCTAGTTCTAATACTTTTTCCTCTCTATACTCAAACCTAGCTCCTGATTAGTAGAGAAAATAAATCTAAATTTTTCTTTTTTCTTTGGGAGCCTTTTCTACTATAGTTGCCCTTTATATAGTAGCTTAGCTAGGAGGAAATAAACTAGAGATTTTGGAGTAGACTCTAAAAACTAAAAGAGTAGAAACTAGTTTATTATAAGTAATATAATCCTAGTAATAAAGCTTGAGATTATTATTTACTTTAGCTACTTAGCTACTATATAATAATAGAGATAGTAGGATCTTTAGATATATATATAATATAATAGACAAGATAAAGATCAAAGAGAGATCTAAGAATTTATTAGATAATTAACTATCGTATATTACTTAACTAGTTTATTATATATAAACTACTTATCTTAAGGTAGTAGTTTAATTACTTAATATATTCTAAGTCTTAGTCTCTACTCTAAGATATATATTTAAACCTAAGTCCTATTCTAGTTACGTAATATCTATAGAGTCTATAATTAACCAAGTCCTATAGCTTATTACTAGACCTTTAATAAGTAAGAAGTCAGAATAAAGATAAAAGATCTTATACTATAATTCTTATAATATTACTCTTTAGCTGACTAATATATTGTCCCTTAATATATTAGTATTAGTCTAACTATAGATATAGTCTTAGAGTCTAAAGCTACGTTTTATTTTGCCTATAATTATTGAATAGAACTTTAAATACTATCTACTATATAGAATCAAAGTAATAAACAAAACAAAATCCTTAAAAAAAGTCTAAATAACTATTAAAAACTTGAAAATCTTATTTCTAGGCTAGGCCTAGGGATAATCTACTACTACTACTCTACCTAATCCTGAATACATTGTATATTAAGGACTACTATAGAATAGCTAAGGCCTTTTAATAGCTATATAATATCTAGACTCTTATTATTGTCTCTCTTATTTATATCTACTAAGAGTATCAAGCTAGAGCCTCTATATATAGATATATTCCTTAAGAATATATTTCTAAAAAAAACTTATTCTAGAATATTTTGATTTTTAACTCAATTATATCTTCAAACTAAGTAGTAAAAGACTTAGAGACTTCCTCTTTCTACTCTTTATATATACGCTCTTAGGCGTCTTTATTCTGAATTAAGTTCTAGGCTATACCTATAATACTAGAAGTATTCTACCTAACTCTTCTAACAAGAGCCTATATAAGTAGATTAAATATAGGATATTAGATTGAGACAAAGAATATATTAGAGTTTTATCTATAATTAATTTAGTATTACTAGTCTAGCTACAAAGTCACGGTATACTATAGAGTTTTAGTTCTATTTTTCTTCTTTAGGTACCTCTAGAGTCTTGTAATTAAGGTTACTACTATAGAACTATAGTAATATTATAATACAAGTCTCTTTTATAGAACTAGTAGAACTATATAGTTATAGAGAATAGATAGTATATACTAATAAGTTAAAATAAGCCGCTTTTTCTCAATCTATACTAAAATGCGTTATATCTATAGAAGTCTAGTATTTATTAGTTTCTATATCTATAACAAAACCATTTCTAATCTAACCTTGCGCGCTATTAGCGGTACTATATATTCTTAAGATAATTCTAGTATAGTTATAATTTCTTTTCCTAGTAACTGTCAAAGGTCCTTGAACTATATATATACTATATTAATACTTAACTAATTTAAACAAGTTAATATCTAGGTATACTAGGTAAATATATTTGGAATAATACAGGTATAATACTAGCTAGAATTGACGATCTAGGTAGAGAGTAATATAAAGCAACTAGTACTAGAGAGATTAACGTATTATACAATTCTAGCCTAGGTTCGACTTATTTTAGATCTTGTATTAATAGTACTAGTATATTATAGACTCTAGAATAACTAGTTACTTAATAGTTAGATTCTTATAATCCTTATATATATCTTTCTAACAATTGCTTAATAATACCAAAGGTTTATATATATCTTTAAAGGCTTTATATTATACGTTCTTATAATTAAATACGTCTTTATCTAATATTTTACTATTCTTATCCTACTTCTAATTCTAAGTTGGAGTTAGAATTACCTTCTAGAGATTTCTCTAGCCTTATTCTAGAATCTTATTAGTTAGGACTTTATATCCTTTATATTTACTAGCGTAATACTCCTTGCCTAGTTATACTATTATAAGGCCGAATCTACTATATTAGATCTCTAGGATATATTTACATTTTTTTATTTTTATTCAAAGGTTATCTATCTATACCATATCTACTACCTATAGTTGTATACTCTTATAGATACCATGGTTAGGATTTGTAACACGTCCGTAAATTATCTAACTAAGGTCTATATAGTATCTATAAACGACTAATATATACTATAATAGGACTAAAGAAAGGCGGCTAGTTTTAGAGTAGAATCTCAACCTATATATAACGCTATATCTCTAGGAATACTATTATTTAGCCTATCTACTAGAGAGGATAGGTAGAAGTTAATAAGTAAATCTACTTTCTTCTTACTCTATCCTTCTAGATAGGATAGTACTCTAGAGTTTATTATTGCCTAAATTTACGATATAGCTTGATTTTTCTTTTTCTCTATTTTCTTACTCCTAGTAGCTATATCTCTTAGCTCTTTTAGTTCCTTTATAACTTTGTAAATAATTATATACTAAGAATAGATATTATAGAAACAAGTTAGATTAAGAGAAAAGTTAGAAGGTATACTAGAAAAGTTATTCCTAGATACCTATATTAAATATTGAATATATATAAAAATATTATACGTAAATATAGCCTAGTTACTTATATAAAACAATAGCTAGGTCGCTATCTATTAAGATTATAATCTTTAATAGACCAAATTTATACTAAATAGTAAAGTAAAATACAAGATTTAACCCCCTCCCTAGCTAAAAAGATATCGACCTATAATAATAAAACCTAATTATTACCTTGAAAGAAGCGAAGAAATTTATCTAGAAGTTCTTCCTATTATAAATAGTACTATACGCGTTCTATATTAGATAGATTCTATTATCAGGCCAGGCCTAGTAATAAAAAAAGTAAAAATATAAAATCTTAATAAATATATAAAAATAAGACTAACTCTATAATATTTTGAAAATATAATATTGGATACAAATATAACAACTATTTTATACAAGTTTGGATTCTATCTTATACTTATTACGCGACTAAATAAAGATATTTACTACCTAGATATATCCTAGACTTATTATAAAAGAAAATCTCAAGCTTAAGACTAAGTAGAAAGAGAAGGACAAGCTAATACTAGTATACTTTTTGAATCTATAAAGGAGCTTAGACTAAGGTAGTATAGTAGAAAAAGTAAGAATAGATTATAGTAGAAATTATTAGTATATATAATAGGTTATACGCTATTAGATAGGATAGATATAGTTTTTTCATTTGAAGATTGACCTAGCTATCTATATCTCTTCGAACAAAGACTAGTAGGAGTATTTAATAGGCTTAGTAAGACGCAAAATAATTATCTCAATTAGAACTATCTAAAAATTCCAAAATTATACTATATCAGAAAAAGTAGGTCCCTAGAGTATTATTTAGACTAGATCTTTAAGTTTAATTTCTTTCTTTCCTTACTAAGCTATATAGATTAAGAAGAAAGTAAGAGCTAGATTCTTTTCTTTTTTATTAATATAGTAGTTAGATAGTCTCTCCAATTATAGAAGAGTTTAGAGCGGGTCCTAGTAAAGTAAGTTAGTTCTAATTAGACTAAAAAAAGTAGGTCCTATTAGAGCCGTCTATACTAGTAAGTTTAAAACTTAGATACTAACTATATAGTATATTCAACTTCTAGTATATAAGATATCTCCTTAATATAGATTTCTTAGGTATATAGATAGTTCTAGCCTATCTGGATATATAGTCCTTATATAAGTATACTAGAGAAATCTAAATTATATACTAGGCTATAGAGAGTAGCGCTTCTAGTCCTATTTAAGCTAGGTCTTTCTTAGTCTAGAATCCTTTCTCTTTATACAAATATAAATCGAATGTAAGAATTATAAAGAAGTATAAGAATAGATTTGTATTAAAGATAATCTCTAAGG
Source organism: Venturia aucupariae (assembly GCA_003693225.1). Lineage (NCBI taxonomy): Eukaryota > Fungi > Ascomycota > Dothideomycetes > Venturiales > Venturiaceae > Venturia > Venturia aucupariae. Next base: position 6,545 of record QWZN01000473.1, read on the forward strand.
TTCCTCTCCTATAAGAAACCTGCGACCTATATATATAGATTATATAACTTATAGTTATCTAATCTTATTTCTAACCTATCTTCCTTAGAGGAAATATTCTAAACCTTATTATAATTACCTCCTTCTCTAGAAGAGCGTTCTTTTACTCAGGGCGACTATAAATAGTATATAAATAGACTAGAGCGTATATACGTATCCTAGACCCTTAGCTATAGAATTTGGGGAAAACTAAAACTCTAAAATTTCTATAACTTTTCAATTCCTAGGATCTATTATAACTATAGTATAAATACTATATATCGTAATAGAATAACATTTGTACCGTATACAGGCCTCTATAGAATCTTAAAGAAGTTTTTCTAGAATTGAAATAAAGTTTTCAATTTCTTTTTTTCTCTTAAGAATAATAATATTCACTTCTTACTAGTATCTTACTAGCTTCTTATCTATATATTAATCTCCTACTTTTATCCTATAACTTAACAATAGCTCCTAAGCGCGTCGTTAAGGCCGTGCTAGTAACTTCTCTACTAAAGTATTCCTAGAAAGCTCTACAAGTCCTTAACTACTACTACTATATATACTATATATAGTACCTACTTGAAGGTATAGACGGGTGGCGTACTAATTATAATAAGAATAATATAAAAAAGTACTTATATTCCTCTTATATACGTAAGCTCTATAATAATATAAGTACTCAACTATTCTACGTAATAGTTGTATATACTAATCAAATATACGTTCTAACCAAGTATATCTAGGCTATGAATGAAATCTATAAGGAGTATCTAGAGTTAGGCAACTAAGATATCCTAGCTAATCTTACCCTACGCCTTACCAATACTGATAAGTAAATACGAGCTTTTAAGTAGAAGGCTATATAAGTAGTTATAGTAATACTCTAGAAGGTAACTAGTATACAACCTACTATAGAGTATATAATTAACTTCTATAGATCTATTATATATATCCTACGAGTTACTTACGTAGCCTATATACTAGCTATCTCTAGAATAATTAGCCTCCCCTTGCTCCTATAGAGAATGATAATAAGAAGGAAGATATTAAAGAGTACTAAGTAGAGTAAAGATTTAGACCGTGTTTTACCTATACTACTAGTATACTTTATATACTTAGAAAGTAGGTTTCTAGCCTACCTACTAGAATCTAGGATAAAAAATCCTTTAGGCTTTGTTAGTCTATAGTTTAATAAAATATTACTTCTTAGTTACAAGTCTCTTATAATATACTTATAAACTCAATATTATATCCTATACTATTACCAAGCTTACTTTTAGCTAGTAATAAGTAGTAGGTTCCTATCTACTACTCTCTCTACTTGCTACTCTTTTCGCTAGATTCTCTAGAATCTTAGAATCTAAGAATTATCTTTTTTAGGTAAACTATTATCTTACTTACGTATTAGATACTTTTATAGTATATAGTACTTACAACTTATAGGATCTACGCCGTAGCTTCTATAGAATATAGTACTAATACTTATTATAGTCCTCTATTCTATAGATATAACTATATTAGTATACTTCTCTTATTCTCTACGCTTGAGCTTCTTAGCCTCTTTGAATCTACAAATTACTTCCCTAATATTTTTAATATTCTATTCTAGTTCCTAGGAATTATATTCTAGGCCCTAGCCCTTTAAGTATATATAATTTCAGATAGTACTCTATTGTCTACTCTTTATAAGTATCTCTTCTACTTTATACTCTTCTTCTACTTTATACTCTTCTTCTACTTTATACTGTTCTTTTTCTTTATATTCTAGTACTACTTGGTATATAGATTCTATATATTTATAGACCTATAGGTTTATCTACTCCAAAAAGCCTTATTATATAGGGAGATAGCTTTCTACTTCCGCTTTTTAGGTGCAAGTTCTTTCTTAATACTAGTACTAAGTCATTCTTATGAAACTTCTTAGGCTGATATTTCTAATTATAGTACTTAGCTTGATTCTTAGATACGTTATATAGGCGCTATTCTAGCTCCTTACGTACGATATAAATACGCTTTATTCTTTCTTTCACCTCTAGTACCTTACCTTTAAAGTTACTATTTCTAGTATTAAACCTTATTTCAGAGTTAAAACCAAGTATAAAATAAAAAAGAGAAGCGTCTAGATTATTTCAATAGCTATTATTATACGCAAACTATATAATAGTTAGGCGCTTTGCCTACTCTACTTAATACTCTTAGTAAAAAGCTCTTAAATACTTCTATATTATCTAATTCTATCTCTTAGTTTACCTATTAGTCTATGGGTAGAAGGCTATACTTAGCCGGCGTTTTACCTTTGCGTAGTAGTAGTAGTCTAACTAGAATTTCAACGCAAATCTTAGGTTATAGTTAGAAATTATTCCGTATAGAAAGCTGAACCTTGAGAAGACGTAATCAAGTAGTATATCTAGTATCTATATCGCGGTTATTATTCCTCTTATTAGAAAGTATAAAGCTATCTTTGGAAACCGAAGCTGAACCTTAAGAAGACGTAATCAAGTAGTATATCTAGTATCTATATCGCGGTTATTATTCTTCTTATTAGAAAGTATAAAGCTATCTTTGGAAACAGATTTATAATTACAAGGATCATATTATATACGATACTATTATATATACTTAGTAGTACCTTACTTAAAAAGTCTAAAGTAATTTCTCTCTATAGTACCTTTGGTACTAGTAGTACTTCTATTTTACTATATAGTAGATATATTTTTACCTTTATCTTCTATTAGATATCGTACTTTCTTACGTACTCTATGACATTACTATCTATACTTTACTAGTAGTACTTGTACTTTAGTAACTAAGTTATACCTACTATTCTAAAATACTCTATATATAGATTATTATAGCTACGCCTTAATAGCTTATCTTTTACGGCTTATATAGGAGGTACAGACAGCCTCTTCTTAAATGTAATAAAACTATTCTATTGGTTCAACTATATATAGATCTTAGTAATATAAGTCAATTGACTCGTAAAAGGAGAAAGTAAACCAAGGTATTTCTTATCTATAAAGTATAATAGTTGATTAATTCATCTAGCAACTAAAGTTGCTACAGTTATATATACTAAATACTGCTAGCTAGTATACTAGCTATTAGTTTAAGGTAGGTAGCTATATATAGGTCTTTGACTATATAATAGCTATATACTTCTATAGATTTAGTAATACAATATATACTTCCTATATATATTGTATTATATATACAACGTAGTTATTTAGATACTAGCAACTCTTCTTTTTATAACAAAGGAAAAAAAAGGATAATAAGTATATGGGCTAAAGCTATAAAACATGCCAAAAACTAAAGCTAGAAAGAAAAAATATTACTACCGTATCCTAAGTCCCTTCTTACGCCGGAAGACCTTCGGATAGATAAATCTAGATTGAATATAGTTACTAGCTTGGTTTGCTATTTTTGGAATAGTAGATTATTACCTCTAGAATAGCTATATTTTTCCGAGAAAGGCGTAACTAAGATATAAAAATATATATATACCTAGTATACTTAATATGCGTCGGAGTATAATAACTATAGCTACTAAGTTTACCTTAATACTATTAGTTAAATTAGTACCTATAGTACTATAAATTTCGTATTATAGGTTAGTAAGGATATGAATTGAGCAAATATTATCCTAATTAAGCAAATCCTAAGGTAAATTGAAGTAAATAAAGCCGCTATATTTATACCGAGATTAAGGTTAATTAGGTATATATATAGGTATCTTTCCTACTTTTCTTCTTTATTTAAATACTTAACTTTGACTTTCTCTCTCTAGGACTTTTTAGACTTTCTTCTATCTACTATCTATATATCTACTTCCTTCCTTGGCTATCTTCTTTCTAGGTAAGTTCTCTACTAGTAAATGCTATTACTATAGCTAATTATATTAGAATATCTACTATACCAAATAAGTACTAGCGGGCGCAATCTAATCGAGAAAGAAGAACTATCCGTGATTCTAATAAGGAATTGCCTTTAGTAATACTAGTAAGTCTAGCTAGTCCTATTCCTATAACTCCTACTTCTTCCTCCTAGCTTTCTAGTCGCAAAATGGGTCCTAATAGGAATCTACTTCTATTTACCTCTAGAAATATACGTAATTCTAGTAGTAGAGATACTATTAAGAATATACTAACTCTAGCTTCCTTATAGTAAGTAAATACCTTTACTTGGATATAACTATAGCAAGCTAACTTACTTTAGTACTATCTAACTAGGATCCTAGCTATTAAGAATTCCTGTCCCTCCTATTACTAGAATCTGCCCTAGAGATACTATAGGTTTGCTAATCTATCTTAATAAGCGGGAAATTCTCAAGATCTATTCTACTACCCGCTATAATAATATGATATATCTATAGTAGGGCTAGCCTAAGAACTTAGCTAATATAAAAGAGCTATACCTATTTATCTAGACTATAGTTAAAAATGATAGAACTTAATATTTAGTTCTATTTTATTATTAGGAATTAGTCTAGGTAGACTATAGATAGACTAGTCCAAACTAGCCTTATTATAAGGTAGATTAGTATCATAATCCTTATAATAGTTAGTAGAGAAAAGAGGGAGTAAATATTGGTTTTAGTATATATCAACATTGTTACTATTAGTATTAGTTAGGCGCAATCATAGGTTAGATATCTAATAGCTATATAGTAAAGCTAGCTATCTATAATACTTGTTCTAGAGGTCTTTAGCAACTATTTGCTATATACAAAGTAGTAATAGGAGTATATAGTATTAGGGCAGTTCGATATTATTAGAATTGTATATATATAAACTATAGATTTAAGTATAGAGTAGTAAAGGGCTACTTTGGTAGAGTAACCTATTTGTTATTATCTATAGTAAGAAGGTTTACCGTTGTAGGAGGGGTCTGATTCTAGGAAAGTTAATTAGATTGTTTAATCCTTTCTTCTAACCCATTTTCAGAAGGGGTGTTTGATTCTAGGTATTCTAATATAGTAACTTATTATTTTTAGACTAGTAAACCGACTTACTTACAGCCTGTAAAGTTAGAAATAAATAGGAATACGGAGTTTCCGGTACTTAGGGTACAAAGAGATGGAAAAAAAGATTATAGTAAAGAAAGAATCTTTTTTTATTTAGGGAAGGTATCAAAATAGAGATAGAAGAGTAAAGGGGATTCGGATAAGTCTCTCTATAGTTAGGCCTTGCGAATCTATAGTTGTTTTCAACTACTAATTAGTATTGGTTCAACTATATATAGATCTTAGTAATATAAGTCAATTGACTTGTAAAAGAGAAAAGTAAACCAAGGTATTTCTTATCTATAAAGTGTAATAGTTGATTAATTTATCTAGTAACTAAAGTTGCTACGGTTATATATACTAAATACTACTAGCTAGTATACTAGCTATTAGTTTGAGGTAGGTAGCTATATATAGGTCTTTAACTATATAATAG
>QWZN01000474.1:0-11986 GCA_003693225.1 Venturia aucupariae
GTTATAGCGATCGTAAGAATAATACGTTAACTTGCTCTCTAAATAGTAGGAGATTAATATAGGATAAACTCCTTTCCTATATTATTAAAACCTTGAACTATAAGCCTTGATTTTTCTCGTAATTTATTAGTACTAATGCCTTTGATTTTATAAACTATACGAGATCTATAAATACGATAGTTAGTTATAGGTTTCTTAATAAACCTTATAACTTGCTTCAGTAGCAGACCATCAATTTCTTCTTTAGTAGAGAGGTACTAGGGCGGATATTTCGTTAGCAACTTCATTTGCTAGCGTAAAGAGAGGTATAATTCGTAACTAGCCTTTTCTTTAGCTAAAAGGAACTACTAGTTAGTAGAAGTATCAGTTGTATAGTTACTAGTTTAGAATATTTAGTAGTCTCCAAGTTAGCGACGACGTACTCTAGTACGAATAGGCTCAATAACGACTCTCCTATCGGTACTAATAACCGTTTCGTTACGTGTACTTCGTATTACAATAGGCAGATTAGTCGAAATTGGAATATCCTATATTAGTAGATTTTCAGAGGTAGTAATATCTTAATCTAGTATATTTTTAGAATCTAAGGAATTGATCTCGACGGCGGCGGTAATATTATTTACGGGTGTTTCCTAGAACCGTTTAACGCTAGTAGACCTGAAAACAATATCTCTATTATTTATAGAGATTGTATAGTTATATCTATCAATCTTCTTTAGTATATATAGCCCTTTCCAACCCTTTTTCTCTCTCTATACAAGAACTTGACTACTAATTGGTAGAGAATATAGAGTAAGGGGAATAGGACTATTTCGTTAAGAAAGAGTAGAGGAAACTTACTCCCTAGCCTATATTTCTCTTAGTTCTCTTATAGCCTTTTCTACTGTAGTACCTCTCTGCATAGTAGTTTGGCTAGGAGGAAATGAACTAGAGATCTTAGGGTAGGCCCTAAAGACAAGGAGAGTAGGAACTAGTCTATTAGGACCTACTATATTATTAATAGCCTTAATAGCTAACTGTAAGTATTTGTCCTAGCTCTCCTAGGGGATTTCTGTGCGAAAAATGGTATATATACGTTCTAAAACAGTATAGTATCTTTCTGCCTTACTAATACTATAGTATACTTTAACTAGAACTTCCTTAACTTCAATATCAAGTGAATTTGCAGTATCGTTGAATTCCCTAGAGGCGAAATTGGTACCTATATCTATAATAATAATATCTAGAGGGCTAAGGTATATATCAATCCAACTACTCCTTATAGCATCCTATACTTCTCCTACAGTATAACTACTAAGAAATCGACCCGCCTGAAACGTAGTTGCTATATCTATAATATATAAAATAGGTTTCCTATCTAAGGATATAATATCTATGATAATTTAGCTGTTGAAAATAAGGTTATCTTTTAGGGAAAACTTGAATCTCTAGGGAGACTTTGTATTTATCTAGCAGTATTTATATAAAGAAGATATTAACTGAATAATATTAGCATCTATATCTCCTAATCCAGCTCTAGATAGAACTATTATAAGTCTCTAAGCAGATAGATAGCCAAATCTTCTATATAGTTGCCTTAATTATATCTCGTCTAGGTCTAAGAAGAATAATTAGTAGAATTGGAACGATAATTGAGTTGCAGGGGGCTATATAAGTAGGGTTGCCGTAGAAATAGGAATTATATACTCGGAATCCAGATTCGTCCTAATTGGGAAAGATAGTAATATAGGAGGAGTTTAGCTAGTATATACTGCAATTGACGTATATAAATTAGTAATATATATAGATCCGTGCTACACTTAGGTTTGCAGTATTAATTGGAATAGTAACTCGAGCCAAGGGTGTCCATATTTATATACTAGGGGAAAGGAGTTCTATCCTTAGATAAGGAGGTTTCTAATATTATCTATATACACGCCAAGCCTATCCATATCATGTATATATAGTAGAAAAGGTATATTAGTAGGGACAATATAGAAATCAATGATTCCTATTAGTATAGGAACCTTGGAAATGCCGAGGGAGGAGGCTATACCCTTACTAAAGACAATATTATACTAGCCTAATATTGCCGAGTCTAAAGTAATCAGCATGTGAGTTTATAGTACTCGGAACTATAGTTCTCCGGTAGTTGAAATTCCTGCTACTCTAGTATTAGGTAGGATGCCTTGGAAGGTATCGTCTAAATAGCGAGTATTAAACTAGTAGATTTCGACTTGTTTAGAGGCTGTATTGTTATTTGTATAGTACGTTTTGTCGAGAAAATACGCGGTAGTATTATTAGCGAGTTGTTAGACTACTATATAAAATAATTTATCTTCTTATATAAAGATAGAAAATGCTTCCTAGCGTAAAAAGTCGTCTTTAAGGGAATTGGAACCTTTATAGTAATTAACTACTAATAAATAGGCTTCAATAGCCTTTGTTTCTATAAAGTAGGATGGTTGTAAGGCCTTAAATTTAGCGAAACTAGCTTTCCTTTCCTTAATTGTATAGTAGTCTAACTAATGTTTATTACTACTATAAATAAAACATAGTCCATCGCGTTTATTTGTCGATCTTAGGCGGAAAGGGAGTTTACTATTACGATTTCTATAACGTCCTCGTCCTATAAAGCGGTTTATAGGTCTTCCGCGGCCTCGAAATCGTCCATTTAGTAGTCGAGAATATATCCTATTAGTATACTACTAAGAAGGATTATCATCCTTAAACTTATTAGAATCTTGAAATTCCTCTTGTAACTTGACTTGCGTATCCGGTTAAGTAGCGAACTAAGTTTCTTTATCCTCCTAGAAGCGAACATTATATGTAATTAGTATAGTTACTAAAATAGCTAATCTTAACTATATACAAAGAGGCTCAAATCCTAAGGTAGGATTGAAGATAGTATAGCGATATTCCCTAACGTTTACGTATATATTAAGGAGGTAATCGTATATATCTTCTTCTATCTTTCTAAGTACTTTCCTTAGTTTAGCTAGGAGGCTAATAAGGAGTTTAAGATACTCAAGTTTAGACTTCCCTAGATTTCTCTCTACTTGTTAAGGAAGAGTAGTATTTCTCTATTCTATTAGGAGGGTCTAGCGCCTTTTAGGAGTTTCGAAATGGGTTATAAGGGCCTTAAAGGTATTATAGATTATTATATACCTTTTCTTAAGGATATCCTTATAGTAGTAGTCTCTTGCCTTACCCTTAAGCATTAAGGGTATAGTAGAAACCATATCCTATTTATTACTAATACCAACCTTCCTATAGGTATCTATAAAGATCTTAAATTTGGAGTTGATTACCTTAAAGGTAGTTATACTATATCTTATATCTTCCTAGTATAACTTGGTAAGATTTGTCAACCTGGTAGCTATAGGGGGTAGATTAGGGCGTTGCAAGATTACTTGCTCGTCCGGAATACTATTTTCTAACGGTAGAGGGTACTAGGGGCGACGAGTTATAGGTAGGACAGATAGTAGTAGTCCAAAACCTTGTAGCTAAGATGATTTAGGTACTTATATTATTCTAGGCTATTAAGGAGGTATAGGACGACCTTAATTTTACTTTCTTTCAAAGGTAATATTACTATAATTAAGGTTGCTATACCTAGGTGTAGGTAAAGTTGAGGTAATTAGTTTCTTAGAGGTCTCTAGTAAGGTATAGGAAGGATTTATTATCGATAGATAGAGAGGTCTTCGAGGTGTTTAGAGCTCTATAATTTGACTTGTATTGTACTCTTTTTCGATACTAATAACGACGTTACTAAGTTGTAGATACAATAGTAATACAGGGTTATAGGAAGGTAGTAGGAGGAATTTAATTAATACCTTGAGTACTCTCAGGCTATCCTTATCTACCCTTTCCTATAGGGTAAGTATCTATGCCCTAAAAGAGTTATAGAAGTTCTCCTTGACCATTCTTTGGCTCTTCTCCCTGCTAAATATATATGCTTACCATGCTATATATCCTTTAAGTTCTTCTCTAGGTATATATAAGGTAGGTTTCAGGTCTAAGTTTAGGTACTATCTCTTAATAAGAAAAGATTGACTATCAAGTATAACAAATTCGGGAGGAGGAGTAGGAGGAGGAGGTAGAGGACGCTCTATAGGTATACTTACTATATTCGAAGTAGAGGATTATTAATCCTATTAATCATCTAGTTGGTCCCCTAAATCTAGGTAGATTACTAGTAACTATAGGTCTTTGTTCGATTCCGGCCGGGAGGATATAGTATATCGAGTTGTCTAGCTACTACAAGCTGATTTGCGAGTAGTTTTCGTATAGATAGTAACCTTACAGATCTGTAGTAATAATAACTACTAATTAGTATTAGTATATCTCCACTAGATCCTATTAGGTGTATAGGTATGAATTGACGTTAATAAAAAGACAAGACAATAAAGGAAAAGATAAAGAAAGGACTGGTTGTTGGTATAGTATATTCTAATTAATTAATAACCTATAAGAGAACTTGTAGGTTATAACTATATCCTATCCCTATACTATAACCACCATGTTATATTATATAAAGTTAGTAGGTAGGAATATCCCCAACCTAAGAGCAGCACCCAACCTATCCATATATATTACTATATAGGATAATATTATCCAAATAAAAGGCGTTTAATAATTTCTTCTCGCTCCGTTATATTATTAATAACGCGTCTATATAGTAATCCTTGTACTCCTCGGCGGAACAATTATCGATATAGAATAAGAAAGTTGAATACCTTCTTTCTAATAGTATAGTACTCCTTGGTAGAGGAATATAGCGGTAGTTTCTTTAGCGTTATTAGGTAATCCGCAATTATATAATACTTATTAGTATAAGTACTATCTAGTCCTTACTATTTTCGACGCTTTTCTAATAAAGGTTCGCTCTTACTATTCTATATTATACTAGAACTCTTGTTTAGATTATAGTCTAAGGAGTTATAAGAGTCTAGTTAGTTAGTCGTCTAGTATCCGTTAGAACTAGAAAGTAAACAAGTCCGCGGACTATAATAAGTAACTACTCTAAGATCCGAGGCTATAAAATTGTTAATATCGAAATCGGGAATAAGAGGAATATAGTAGGGTTAGACCTGCTAAGGCATGCTCGCGTTAGTTAGTAGTAGGATCCTTATACGAGGATTAATAGTTAACAACAATATATATGTTCATCGTACTATATCACGTATACTCGTAATCTATATCAAATCTAGTAGCTTAAGACCTTACGAGTATACGACTAACTAACGAGTCTCCGGTACTAAAAAGCTATCCTAGTCAGCCCCTTAAGCGACGCTATAGCGACCAATCTATATTACCGGATCTTACCCTTTTAGTCCGCTACTATTGGTTATTATACTACTAGTCCTCAAGTAAAACTTCCGCACAAATATAACCAGAGGCGAGACAATCCTCGCCGACCAGATAGATCCGTCGATCGACCAGCCTATACCAAGGTATATACTAATATCAACAAGTCGACGACCCGCGACTTCCCCGGTTATAGAGATAATCGACGCCCTAGTCTTGTATATTAAGGCAAGATCCAACTACTAGTAAATAATAGGACTTATTAAACTTCGGAGACTAGTTCTTAACTATTCAACTACTAAGATCCCCGTATCAACGTACGGTTCCCTAATTAGATCGTTGTACTACTCCCCTAAAGTATAACGAGCTTACCGGATTAACTTCTTATTTCCCCTTCTCAATTACGAGGATCCTTTATACTCCTAGGAAGCTTGCCCCTCCTCTCCTAATATAATATAAGAACTCTTTATCACCTTAAATCCTTTATAGAATCCTGCGAAGGATATCAAAACCTCGTCGATCCGGTATTACAAGATCGGATCTACTAGCTAGTCGAGTACTTCCCCGATCCTCCTATCGCTTTATCAGGGGAATCCCTCGCGTATATTCGTGGGAAGAATACTACCCGTTCTTAGATAATAGAAGATACTCACGAGGTTCTTTCTTTTCCCTAAGATTGGTAGATTGTAGTTAGTAGAACGGGTATCGTTAAGAGGGTAATCAAAGACTTTTAGAAGGCTACCGGATCCTCGCTACCTAAGATATTCGAATACTTCTCACCTCTCTCTTCCCCGTTTAACGAGGAAGGATATCTTAGAAGGATACCTACCCCGGAAGCTCCTAGAACGCAACGCTACTTGCTAGACTTTCCCCGCAAGGTATTAGTAGTAAGTAGTTTTATAGATAATATCTATAGCATGTCTACCGCTAGCCCCCTAGTACGAGTATAGGGAAAGGAACCCGTGTAGCGGAGCACCTACGACGAGGATAAGGAAGTCTTTTGAGATAATTAGGAAGCCCTTAAGAACGATAAGGAGACTCGAGTACCTAATATAATACGATAGCTTAACGAGGAATAACTTAGGGAAGTCATAACGATAATAGATAATATCCGAAGAATCGAGCAAGCAAAAGTAGTAAAGTAAATCGAGGAAGTACGCCAAGTAGGCTACTCCTAGCGATATCGCGAGGATTAGGGCCGCCGTCTTTAAAGAGGCGGCTTCGAGCGCGTATAGTACGAGTAATAGCTAATAGAGCTACTAGCTCCTCCAACTAATACCCGTAGTACTAATCCTACTCGTAATACGGAACTAGACCTAGCTCCTCTGAATTCAACCCCTCTAGCTCATGGTCGTAATATAGAGCTAGAACTAGCTCCCCCAAACCTAATTCCTCATGCTCGTTAGGAGCCGGGACTAGCGGAGGTACTAGCTAAGCTCGATACTATCTATAGAGAGGTCTTTAAAGAAAATCTGAGTAAAAGGTACCCTAGACTAGCTAGCAAATCGAAGCCCCTAAGGGATTCCTCCTCGTTATCCGAAGAGGACGAGCCTAGCTCTAGCGATAAGGAAAAAAGTAAGAAGTTTAGACTAGAAGAATATAGATTCTTCTACCTAGAATCCTCGTCTACAGATTCCGTCTCTCTAGAGTATAGAAAGATAATTTACTATACGGTATACCCTTTTATCGAGCAACTACGCGACTAGTACGACTCGGTAGTAGGTAAGACGCTACGTTTAGGTATCTCCAAATACCTAAGAGGCACCGCTCTAACCTAGTATACGATATAGTTATCTAGCTACGAGAAAGCTCGACTCAAGTTAGGTACGGGTATTACTCGGTAGTATAAGGTATTGGAAAAACGCTTCAGGATGAGGCTAGAAGAAGCCCTACGAAGATTCGAGGAAAGATATCTCTCTATTAGCGACGTTGCTCGCGGAACTTCGGTCGCTAAATATATTATAACAGCATACTACGAGCTCAAAGCCGCGGGCTTTTAGACCGATTACTAACGCCTTACGAAGATATAGAACTCGATCGACACGCGTATTCGTACTACTATTCCCCTTATTACTAAAAGAACTATAGTTAATAAGTTTATCGAGAACATCGAAGCTCGCCGCTACGACTTCTAAGATATAAGAAGAAAGCGCGAGTATCCCTCTAACCGTAAAAAAGATTATATATAATCCTATATACAATCCTATATACAACCCCCTTTCTTAAGTAAGCCCCCTTTAGATCTACGCCCTAAGTAATCGAGTAGCTACGCGAGTAATTCCCGAGGGAACTACAAACGCAATGCTCGCCCTTTTACTTAGGATCGTTTTATAAGCTCTCCCCCTTACACTAACCAATAGGCAAACGAAAGCGAGAAGACGAGAATCTCTAAGACGGAGATTGTTTAGACTTAGACGCTACTATCTAGTAGGGATCTTCCCCCCTCAAGAAGCGAAGATACCCGAGGATACCGTTGAGGCGATAGAGAGGCCCAGTCCGATAGACGGGATCGAGAGAGACGAGGAAATAAAAGACGAGGCGATAATCGCGATCGTAGAGGAAGTAATAAGCGAGGAGATAATCGCGAGAAAAGAATAGGTAATAGGCGAGGAGAGGATCGTCACGAAGCGTATAGGAATCTTCCCTAGAGGGAGAAAGATCCTAAACGCGAGTATTAAAGCTACTATATAGCTTATAACCCTAGCGATTCCTTATAGTACGAATCCGAATATTCTTCTCTCGACGATAAGGATGACGAGGACCTACTCGACCTAGAAATAAACGTATATTTCCTTACCTCCGATCTAGTACTAGTAGCGATGCATCTGACCCCTAGTCTAGACGTACTAGATCCTACCCCGAGGAAGCCTTGCCGATAAGGAAATAGAGCTAAATTATCCTTATATCGCATATACCCTTCTTAGTTTGAGTCGAGTAATAAGCTATAGTAGTATCTCTAGGAAGTCTATTACCTTCCTCGAAAACTAGAGTCTTTCTAGTCGCTTCGTAACCCGAACGAGCATGTCTCCGAGGTCTATTATACCGACCTCGTTAACGATAACCGAGAGGACCTCCCAATTATCCGAGTAATCCCTCGAGGTATATTATCTATAGTCGATAGCTTTAAGAAGTATAACTATACGTAATACCCGATCCGCTTTACCCTAAAGGGTAGGACAACGAAATACTATATAGATATAGGATACCGTATATTATCAATAGGACGATTATACTTTAACGAGGTAGTACTCCTAGCGGACCCGAGTATCCAGCTTCAGGAGCTTAATAAGCTATAGATACTTTCGGGAGTATTAGGAGTAACTACTACCTCGTAGAAATATATAGTAACTACATTTATCCCCGCTCAAAGAAACAGCTATAGCGTATTGCTCGAGTTTAGCTTCGAAGTACGTATTATCGACGACTTCGGCGTAGGATTACTTATAGGTACGGACGTCCTCGCCCTATACGGAATCGATATCCTTATATCCTCCGGTAGTATAGTCTTCTCCTAATACGACAATACTTCTACACTATTAATAATCGCTCCTCGAGCTTTAGTTATCCTCGAATTGCTCGTCAAATCATCCGAGCGTACTAAAATACCTTCGTATACTATAGTAGCAGTCCCGGTCAAGTATAGGCTCGGACGCACGAAGGCCTCACGAGTATTGCCAATAGGTAGGGACTATAAGTTTGCCTACTATTTTTCTAATACCCTACGGGAATTCTATAAGGGAAATGGTCGAATCTACAATCAGATCACGGACGAGTATTTCCGAATAGTTATAGCAAGAAACGATAGTAATAGTACCTTGGTTATCCTACTCAACGTATCCCTGGGCATCTTGTTAGCCTATAAATACTACAGCTACTACGCTCTCGACACCAACGACTATTACCTAGTAGCTATACAGCCCGAATTGCTCGGAGATTAAGAAACCAAGCTCGATAATAGTATCACGATCTATGGTAATAAACAAGAAGTGGCGCAAATCAAGGCTATAGTAGAAGAGTTTCCCCGGCTATAGGTATCCGAAAGTTCCACGATCAAAATCCCTAAGTACTTGTACGCGAGCGTTCCTATCCTATTATAGTTTAAGGAAGATCCTAAGTTAGATACCTAAACTTACCGACACGGGAGGGAAGCTCGTTAGGAAATCGACAAAGTATTTAATAAACTAACGGAGGAAGGCAAAATATCCCGCAACCTCTATCCTACCCTATTCGTATTCCCCGTATTCGTAGTATAGAGAACTATCTAGAATCCCGACGGCACTACACGAAGAAAACCTCGCGTAGTAGTAGACTTACGCGGGCTAAATACTATTAGTATTAAGGACTCCTATCCCCTACCCCTCCAAGAAGATTTCCTCGCTTAACTACGTAATAAGAAGTTTATCTCCGTCTTTAACAGGCTATTATTCTTCTACTAATAGCTAATCCGCGAGTAAGACTAATACAAATTCACAGTCAATACTTATAGGGGATAGGAGTAATTCCACGTCCTTATTATAGGCTACTATAATTCGGTATAGTACGTGCAACGGCTTACTATATAGATCCTCGAGGAATTCCCTTAGGCGTATACCTATATCGATAACTTCCGCGTCGTATCTACTACCCTCGAGGAATATCTCTACTACCTCAAAACGGTATTCTAGAAGCTCGACAGCCTGGATTTCAGATTAGCCCTAGCTAAGAGCTTCCTCGGATTCCCTTTAGTCAAGTTGCTAGGCTCCTATATAGATAGATATAGATTCTCTATATAGGAGGAGAAGATCGTAGTAGTTCGCAACTTAGCGTTCCCCGTTAACCTTAGCGAACTAGAATTAGTAGTAGGACTTACTAGGTATCTCTACTACGTAGTTCTATACTACGCGCAACTCAACGAGGTACTATAAAAAGAAAAAAAGAGATTGCTAATAGGCGTACTACTAAAGAACCTAGCGAGACGAGGATTCGCAGCCAAGTAGAAAGTAGCTAATAACGAGGAACTACGAGTATTATTTCAAGCTGTTTAGGATAAGATCTGTAGGGATCGCCTACTATACTACTAGGATCCTAACCGACTACTTTATATCGACGTGGATACCTCACGCGAATAGGGTAGTAGTACTATAGTATATTATATTATCAACGATCTAGAACCCTCTTTCGAGGAAGTCGAGATCGAGGTGAAAGATAATATAGAGAAGGACGAACAACTCGGCTATCCCGCAAAGATACTCGTTAAGAAAGTTACCCCTTTCGTAGCTATAAAGATCTAGCCTATCCTTTTCCTTAGCAAAGCCCTTACTCCTACTACTATACGATACTAGCCTACCGAGCTTGAAGTAGTAGGCGTATACTAGGTAGTTAAGAAACTCGGGCATTTAATCCGTATAGTAACAAGAGCAATCTTACTCACGGACTATAAAGCAATTATAGGTATTACTAAGTAGGTCAACTTGAATAAGACTATCAATCTCGACCGACTTAGTATAAAGCTCGCAATAGTATCGGTATTTATTTCTACGTTCTTAATACTTGAGCTGTACTATAAGCCGGGCAAGATCTATATAGTCCCGGATACCCTTAGTAGACTACGGCGGACAGACGAGGAAGTTAACTATACCGACGACCTCGAGGAAATCATATAGCTAGGAATCTACCACGTCGCCTTGGTAGAGATGTCCGAGGACTTTAAGAGTAGAATCCGTTAGGGTTACTCCGAAGATCCCCGATAGTAGAAAATATATACCTAGCTTAGAATAACCAAACCTGAGATACCCGAACTACCGGCTTCTAAACCTATCCTAGTATTAGGATCTATGACCCATTCTAGACTCTAGGACTAGTTAGATATAGGTTAGATACTAGTCCGGTACCAAGCTAGGTTACGTACTAAGGTACGTGCGGCCTTGGCTTCGCACACGTAGATATCTTATCGCTTAGACGCAGGAGAGATTCCTCTCTAGCGTTTACTCTGAATATATATATTTGATTCCCTTTCTCTCTTGATACGTCTATCCTTATAGTACTACTACGCATCCTTATATTGTAAACGCTCTACCCCTTAAGGGAGTATACTACGTCAGTACTATTAGAGATCGGACCTTCCCCTAAACGATTATAGGACCCAAGATACGTAACTAGAGCGTAGAAGCTAGTAACAACGTTGCCGATCCCGAAGCTAATACGCAGTAGTAGCTAGAGGATAAAGCGGCCTCCCGTGAGGACCTACTAGTTATCGACGAGGATACCGATTCCGAGTTAGTCGTTCCGGCCACCCCTAAGACGCTGTCCGAGGATATAGTAGGGAATAACCTAGAGTCGATAGCTCGGAGGGCTAAGCTAGAAGCTTAGCTAAAGATCGTAACCTTATAGGTCCGTCTTAAGGAAGCTGAGCTAGCCCTAGCCGCTACTAGCGGTATAGGACTAGCTAAGAAGAGCTACGAGGGCAATTCTTAGCTCCCGAAGTCCTACTACCCGATACCTCCGAAGTACAAAGGCGATAATATAGCTGGATATAAGGTGTTCCTCTACAAGTTGAGTAAGTACTTCGCGGAGTATCTATAGCGGTACGAGGGCGACGTATCCAAGGTAGACGTGGATAGAGTTAGACTAGCAGAAGCTCTCCTCGATAGACTACTAGTCTAGTTATAGATAAGTTTCTAGTCGGCCCGCAAGGGCAACGTTACCTAGGAGGAGTTTA
>QWZN01000475.1:0-11951 GCA_003693225.1 Venturia aucupariae
GAGTATACTACGTCGGTACTATTAGAGATCGGACCTTCCCCTAAACGATTATAGGACCTAAGATACGCAACTAGAGCGTAGAAGCTGGCAACAACGTTGCCGATCCCGAAGCTAATGCGTAGCAGCAGCTAGAGGATAAAGCGGCCTCCCGTAAGGACCTACTAGTTATTGACGAGGACGCCGATTCCGAGTCAGTCGTTCCGGCTACCCCTAAGACGCTATCCGAGGATATAGTAGGGAATAACCTAGAGTCGATAGCTCGGAGGGCTAAGCTAGAAGCTTAGCTAAAGATCGTAACCTTATAGGTCCGTCTTAAGGAAGCTGAGCTGGCCCTAGCCGCTACCGGTAGCGTAGGACTAGCCAAGAAGAGCTACGAGGGCAATTCTTAGCTCCCGAAGTCCTACTACCCGATGCCTCCAAAGTATAAAGGCGATAATATAGCTGGATGCAAGGTGTTCCTCTATAAGTTAAGTAAGTACTTCGCGGAGTATCCGTAGCGGTACGAGGGCGACGCATCCAAGGTAGACGTAGATAGAGTTAGACTAGTAGAAGCTCTCCTCGATAGACTACTAGTCTAGTTATAGATAAGTTTCTAGTCGGCCCGCAAGGGCAACGTTACCTAGGAGGAGTTTAGTACCTAGTATTTAGATCAAGTCGAGGATCTAATCAAGAGGTAGAATAAGGCGGGAGAGAACTTCTAGACGGTAAAGTAGTTACCGGGCTAGAGCGTCTCCGCCTTCGCTTAGTATCTAGAGGCCTATCTAACCGAGACCGGTATAGTAGCTAAGCTGCCTGAACCTTAGAAATGCTACGTATTGCTTTTTAAGGTTAAAGCCTCTCTTCGCAAGGTATTCTAGGTACGTATACCTGACCGTACGGCGCTAGACACCTTAAAGAAGACGCTTGAACAGCTTTAGTTAGCTAAGTCCTCTAGGGTTAGTATCCCTACGACTAGTAATAAGTAGTTCTCCGCCTCCCGCTCTAGCAGCGAGTCTGGCGAGAAGCGCCGCCGCCGCGTTAATACGCAGGGCAAAGGGCAGCCTACTTTAAAGATATCGAAGCCTACTAACCCCTAGGGCTCCGGTTCCTCTAGTATAGCTAAGGGCGGAGCAGCGCCGGGAGGTTACTAGACCTGCGGCTCGACAAGCTATAAGTCCCGTAGTTGCCCGAACCCTAAGAGTACTATAAGTACGCCGGGAAAAGGGCAGGCCCGATAGACCTCGCAAGCGTGTATACTATCGGGCTAAGTAGGAAGCCTAGGGATTCTAACCTCAGGGTCCTAGCTAAGTATCGGCAAGCCGGTCGTAAAGACGTAGAGCCCGCTCTAGTAGATACCGGAGTACCTATTAACCTAATCTCCCAAGATCTTGTAGTACTCTAGGGATTGAAAGACCTAAGGCCTCTATCGGATACGTAGTTATTAATCGAGGGTAAACCCCTAGCCGTCTACGGAGAGTATACGGTACAGCTAGAGGTACGAGATACGCTCGGCGAATAGAGGTAGTAAGAAGTCGTCTTGGTTGCCGCGAATATCGCCGGGTACCGCCTACTACTAGGGAGTCCCTAGTATAAGCTCGTAGAACCGGTTCTTAATTAGAGAACCGACCCTATAAGCTTTATATACCCTAGTAAGGGTAGCGTTGTAGATGATCTGCCTAAGAATTAGGAGATTATATCCGCCGAGTCTATAGCGAAGGTCCTAAAGCGGAGCGCTAAGGATAAGATCTATAGTTACCTAATATAAATTTAGACCACGAAACCCTCTACTATAGGTAAGGTTTACGGAGGAGTTAACCCGATAGATATCCGAGCGTATAGAGAGTACGGCTCAGTATTTAGCGAAGAAGACTCCGAGATCCTACCTAAGCGTATAGATTAGGACTATAAGATCGATACCGGAGAGTCCCCGGTACCGTTTAGGCTACTATATAACCTCTCGGAGCTAGAGCTTAAGGCTTTAAGGGAGTACCTTAAGGAGTACTTAAAGAAGGGCTGGATACGTCCCTTAAAGAGCTCGGTAGGAGCACCTATTATCTTTGTACCGAAGAAGGACGGGAGCCTACGCCTATATATCGACTATCGGGGTCTAAATAAGGTGATAAGGAAGAACCGATACCTATTACCCCTTATTTTAGAGATAATCAATAGGGTTAGCGGTGCAGCCGTCTTCTTTAAGATAGATCTACGGGATGCGTTTAATCGTATTAGGATTAAAGATAGCCACGAGTAGAAGACTACCTTCCGGACTCGCTATAGGCTCTTTGAATATAACGTTATACTATTCGGGCTGACGAACGCCCTAGCTACCTTTCAGGCATATATCAACAATACGCTAATAGGGTTGGTAGATATAATCTACGTAGTATTTATTAATAACATCCTAATCTTCTCTACGGAAGAAAAGGACTACGAGAGAGACATCTATCGGGTACTAGAGAGGCTGCGGCAGTACCGCCTATACGCCAAGCTCTCCAAATACGACTTCTATATTAAGGAAGTAGACTTCCTTGGTTATATTCTAAGTACTAACGGTATAAGTATAGAGAAGAGTCGGGTCGCGGCTATTAAGGAATAGCCGGTACTAAGAAACTATAAGGATGTACAGGTTTTCCTAGGAACTACGAACTTCTACCAACGGTTTGTTGATGGCTACTCGAGGGTAGCTAAGGGCCTAATAGACTTATTAATTAGTAGTACTAATAGGAAGAACTTCCCCTAGTAGCTATAGAATAATATAGCTACTACCTCCTTCGAGGAACTAAAGCGCTCCTTTACCTACGCTCCTATACTCCGACACTTCGACATCTCGCGGCTACGCCGAATGGAGACTAATGCGTCGGGGTAGGCAGTAAGTATAGTATTTTCGTAGAAGTTCCCGGACGGTATCGGCCAGCTATAGTATCCGGTGGTATTCTAGTCTCGTAAGATAACCCCTATAGAAACACGGTATAATACATACGACTAAGAATTGCTCGCAATTATAAAGGGTTTCGAGGAATACCGATACTTCCTCGTAGGCGGAGCGGAGCCTATAGAGGTCCTCTCCGACTATAATAACTTGATCTAGTTTATATCTACTAAGAAATTAATATCTAGATAAGTACGTTGGGTATAAGCCTTATCCGAATATAACTTTATTATTACGTATCGTTCCGGCAAGCTTAACCCGGCTAACGGGTTCAGCCGGCGCCTAGATTATATAATCGAAGGAAAGTTAGTTGATTCTCCTTCGATAATACTCCCGATATTATAGGAGAAGCTCCGCAATTCGGTCGTAGTAAGGTCTAACCACGGTATCGGCGCAGCCTATATCTAGTTAGAGCTAAAGTTCCTAAGGAGCTTAATCGGGCTATACGTCTCTCGAAACGTTGTCGCTTCGATCGGGGCGAAGGTAAGGGCCGAGACCGTCTAGATATTTCCGAGTATCGAAGTTAGTAAAGTCGAGGATAGCTTAGGAAGTTATTCCTTAGACGAGGAGGAGGCTCCGGCCCCTCGTAGAGACCCGCTAGGTTTCGTAGATCGTTCCTAGTATAGGACGCTAGTAGGACTAGTATTCGCATACCTTAAGGGTAGCGACGTATATAACAATACGCCTAAGACAATAGTAGACCTACTTAAGAAAATTTAGTTGAATAACCCTTGGGTTTAGAAGAAAGCCTAGGTAGAGTATACGGAACGTAACCCTACCGGGACGTTGTAGAAGCCCTAGGTTATAGATAACTACGGTATTCTAACGTTCAAAGGAGTATATTTTATTCCGAAGGATCTTACCGTAAGGGTATAGATCCTACGTACTTACTATAATAACCCCGCTATAGGCGGATATTTAGGGTTTAAACCTACCTTAACTAATATTAGGTGTCAATATACTTGGCCTATATTACTTAAGGATATAAAGGCGTACTACCGCGACTACGATATCTATTAGAGGTCGCGGATTATACGGTACGCTCCGTACGGGAAACTAAAGTTACTTCCTCTTCCTACGCGGCTAATATAGGAATTCTCGATAGACTTCATCACAGAACTACTGCCGGTACTACTAAGAGATACCGTTATTAATACCTTACTAGTAATTANGTATACCTTAAGGGTAGCAACGTATATAATAATACGCCTAAGATAATAGTAGACCTACTTAAGAAAATTTAGTTAAATAACCCTTAGGTTTAGAAGAAAGCCTAGGTAGAGTATACTAAACGTAACCCTACCGGGACGTTATAGAAGCCTTAGGTCATAGATAACTACGGCGTTCTAACGTTTAAAGGAGTATATTTTGTTCCGAAGGATCCTACCGTAAGGGTATAGATCCTACGCACTTACTATAATAACCCCGCTATAGGCGGACATTTGGGGTTTAAACCTACCTTAACTAATATCAGGCGCTAATATACTTAGCCCACATTACTTAAGGATATAAAGGCGTACTACCGCGACTACGATATCTATTAGAGGTCGCGGATTATACGGTACGCTCCGTACGGGAAACTAAAGTCGCTTCCTCTTCCTACGCGGCTAATATAGGAATTCTCGATAGACTTTATTATAGAACTACTACCGGTACTACTAAGAGATACTGTTATTAATACCTTACTAGTAATTATCGATCGGTATACGAAATAGGTATAGTATTATATAATTTCGAAGTATACTAATACCTCGGAGCTTGCGCAGCTCTAGGTAGACCAGCTAGGCGTCCACGGAACGCTACTAGGTATTGTATTAGACCGCGGTTCTATATTCACCTCTAAATTTTGGTCGGTATTTTACCGATGTATAAGGACTACGCTTAGGCTTAGTACCGCTTTCTACCCGCAAACTAACGGATAAACGGAAAGGCAAAATTAGAATTTAGAACATTTTCTAAGGTACTATATTAGTTATCGGATAGATAACTAGCTATACTAGCTGTAGATAGCGGCCAATATATATAACCGGGTAGAGTATAGCTCTATTTAGAGATCTCTATATAAGGCTCTCTATAGGTACTACCTAGAGGATAACNTTCTACCCGCAAACTAACGGACAGACGGAAAGGCAAAATTAGAATTTAGAACATTTTCTAAGGTACTATATTAGTTATCGGATGGATAACTAGCCGTACTAGCTATAGATAGTAGCTAATATATATAACCGGGCAGAGTATAGCTCTATTTAGAGATCTCTATATAAGGCTCTCTATAGGTACTACCCGGAGGACAACTAGTTAGTCGCGGATAAGCCCGCTAGCAGTATTCCTAATATAACGGCACGTATAGAAGAAATTCTAGAAATACGTACCGAACTAGCTAAGTCCGTCCGCGATACTATAGAGGCTTCGGCGGTATAGGCCAATAAGAAGAGGATTAATAAGTTATACTACGTTAGTAATTTAGTCCTACTATCTTCAAAGAATATCAAGTTAAAACGGATTAAGAAGAAACTTAATTTCCGCTACCTCGGACCGTTCGAGGTACTTGAGATTGTTAGAACTTTAGCCTATAAACTAAAGCTTCTACTAGTATACCCGATTTATAATATGTTTTATATTTCCCTACTAGAGCCTTACCTAGCACGGCTAGGTATNTTAAGAAGAAACTTAATTTCCGCTACCTTAGGCCATTCGAGGTACTTAAGATTATCGGAACTTTAGCCTATAAACTAAAGCTTCTACTAGTATACCCGATTTATAACGTGTTTTATATTTCTCTACTAGAGCCTTACCTAGCACGGCTAGGTATTTCCCCGCTAGATCCGTAGGAGATCGAAGGGTAGGTAGAATAGAATATTAAGAAGGTTCTCGACGTTCGTATACGCCGGAATAAAAAAGAATTCCTAGTAGTATAGGAAGGCTAGACGCCGGTCTATAATAGCTAGGAGCCGGCGGACTATCTCGTAAATTATAGTAAGGTAATTCGGGATTTCGAGGAAGCTCGAAAAGCCTTATAGATCGAGTAGTAGAAACTATAGCTAGCTAAGAAAGCTCCGAAGAAGGGGTAGAAAACCTCTATAAGAGGTAGGTAAAGAAGATCTAGGAGAAGTAAGAAGTAAGTTTACTTCTATAGTATAGCGTATTCCGTATCGCGATATCTCCTAGGCCGGGGAGGCGTCTGCGATAGCTATAAGTAACTAAGTCGTAGGAAAATTCTACGGAATTCCTAAGTTAGTATAATTTATTAATAGGGTACTATTAAATCTTAACTTTCTATAAACCTAGCTAAGCCAACTCTTTCATTCCGCTCCCTACGTAGAGAAGATGCTGTGCACGGAAATTAAGACTTTTCGAATATAAGTATACGGTATAAAGTATAAGATTAAAACGAATTCTAAGATTAAGGTACGGACCTGAATAGAGAATATAGCTACGTATATAGATAGTATAAAATAGGACCTAGATCTACTTCGGTATATTTCTAAGGGATACTAGCGCTGAAAAGTCCCGTCTAAGGGCTGAAGTAGTTTTCGACAAGTAAAATTCCTATATACCAATCTAAAACCTAGGTATATAAAGTATATAATCGAAGAGTTATTCGAGACTAGAGGGATAGTAGTAGGTAAGAAACGGTTACGTCTTTTCAGGAAGATAAGATTACGGTTAGGAAGTAAAGTAGAAGAAAGCTATAAAATTTAAGGGCCTAGTACTTATAGAGCCGGGCCGAGGTCGGAGACTAGACGCGACGCGACCATAGCGTAAAACAAAGAAGAAGAAAAGACTACTTAAACCCTAATAAAAGAATACTAGATATTTAAACTCCCTACTACGAGGATATATACTCGTCATCGTCCCTAGCCCTCTTAGTTTTAGATACTATAGACTTCTCGGACGGTTTAGCCTCCTCTTACCTTAGAAATGAAGCCTAGGTCGGGTAGATACCTCTTCTACTATTATACCGCTCCTGAATAAAGTCGACATGCTCGGAGATTATATCTATATCAAGGGTAAACTCGGAACTAACGGTGAAGGTAGTATACTTACTATAGAAAAATTAGCTATAGTAGTAGAATAGAATTTGAATAAAAGAATATACGTTGCGGTATAGAGGCGGCCAAGGTTATAAAGGGTAGCGATAATACGGTCGGCTACTATTAAAAGAACCTCCTTAGACTGCGAAAGGTTAACCTTAGGTACGGCCTACTTATCCTAAGTACGGGCGGCGAGGTACTACTAGTATATAGCTTCGGTACTAGCTCGTATAATCAAAGCATTACTACCAAAAGTATTACCGATACGAATAGCGCGGAGATAGGACTTATAGTAGCGCTTAGTAGTATCTACGAACTCGGAGAATTGATACTCGACCTAAGAAAAAGATTGTTAGAAAAAAGAGAAGTTCTTAGATAGGAATAGTAAACTTACACGGTCGCAACGTTAACCCTTTTTAGTATAGATACTATAAGCCGTAGCTGCGGGTGTCTTACTACCAATCGTATACCGATTTACTAAAGTATTTTCACGCGTACCTATAGCTGTGTCCCCCGGGGTCTTCTTTATACTACTTACCTATAGGGCTATACATGCATGGTATATACGACCAGTTATCTTACTATCTACGGACGCGACGATGTCGGGAATAGGGGTGAGAGTTAGGGGTACTATAGTAAAGGGTATAGCGCGAGATAGATAGTTTATAAAGAAGAAGAAGAAGTTGATATTAGTTTAATAAGACAAAACGTCGCGTCGAAGTTGATTTTATTAATAGCCCTTTAACCGTTGCCTGCGCGATAGGATTAGCGTTATTAATATAGAAAATTCTGGAATCCGAATAATACTCGATTAAGAATTAAAATAAACAAAAGCTGGGAATAAAAGCGAGCTAGGAACTCACTCTCTATATAAGCTAACGTTGCTACCACAGCCTCCCCTATAGGAGGACTTAAGGATGCTGATATTATTATTAAAAAGAAGAAGGTTAACTTAAGGATAGAGGTTCTTAAGTAGCCTTGCTAGTTACCTGGGCGTAGCTAGGCTAATACCTAAGATTACAGCCTAGTACTAGAACTATAGTTACGATTTCGTAATTAGCTAATAATAGGTTAGCTATAGGAGCTCAATCGCCCAAAGGGGTAATATTGTTAATATATATAACCTAGGGATCTACTTCTACTAATTAGTATATAAACTAGATCTACCTTTACTATAATAAGTAACTTAGTTCCGAGGTAGGAGACATCTCTACTAATAAGACGAGAAACATTCGACGGGGTCTATTACGTATCTTTTAAGACCGCAAAGTAACCGGAGAGCGAGTGCTAAAATAACTACGCTAAGGCGGGTTAGCCTACGCCTGTAAGGATTGTAGGATAGTTTAATACATTCCTAGCTATAAAAAACTCAAAGAAGTAAGTGAATCCCTAAGTAAGCTATATACTACAGCCCTACGCAGAGACTGCTAAATAGGACGAAAGGAATACGATTCAACAAGACTACAATATAGACTAGAGATAAGATACGAGGCGCCTCGGCCTACCTTAGTACCTAAGTCTACTAGGACGGGGAGCTAGAAACGCCCCTATATAAGAACGGTAGGCAAGTAGAAATCCTACCTCTACCTATTCCTAGTATAATAGAACCCCAGGATGCCTCCTCTAAGGATCCTAGGGTAGCCTGTACTCTAGAAGTATAGACCGCCCTATCTCTAGGAGCTAAGAGATCTAGAGATTACGGCTACGGGTAAGAGGATAGGATCCGGAACTATAAGAAGAACTTCTCAAGTCATCGTAGCTAAGTTAATTCGCTACAGGACCAGTTCCTAGACAATAAGGGTACTAAGCTATAAATTAGGTACCTTGGGAGCAATCCTCTACAAAGATAGAGGACCTCTACCGTATACTAAGGAAACAACTACTACTACTTGACTCGATATATAAGTCTATTAGGCTATTCGTAGAGAACTGCGCAGATATAAAACGGGCTAGCAAGTTGTATACCTATTAGGCTAGCCGGGAGGCTACTCTACCCGTGAACTCAAGGGTATACTACTATTGATACTCCTCAATTTAGAGAACCTAGCCTATAAGTAGGTAGGTAAAAGCGACGGGCTAGAAAGTTATGTACCTATTAGGCTGGGAGGCCTCTCCACCCCGTATACAGGGTATAGGGGCAGGGCGCGGGGTAGGTATATTAGGAGCAATCCACTACTTAAGAGTAGGAGCGCCGCCGTATACTAAATAAACTATTATAACCGGAAAACTGCGTAGAGGAATATATGCCGCTGCGTAGTTAAAGCCAAGATAGGTTGGCTAGTTATATACCTATTAGACTAGCCGGAGGGCTACTCCACCCGTGAATTCAAGGGTATACTACTATTAATACTCCTTAAACTTAGAGGATCCTAACCTATAAGTAGGTAGATAAGAGTATTAACTCCTATATCTATCTTCGGTAGTATAGGGGGAGGAGTAGCGGTAAATTCAAGGGTATACTACTATTAATACTCCTTAATTCAGAGAACCCTAACCTATAAGTAGGTAGATAAGAGTATCAACTCCTATATCAAGCCTTCTATCTTCGGTCGTATAGGAGAAGGAGCAGCGGAGTAGCGACCTATTAGTACTATAGGCGAGAGTATATATTATTACACTACAAACGTTACTACTAGGGAGGTTTAAATAACCTTCTCTACTCGATTTGGGATCCGCTACGCGGATCCTAGGGGGGGTAGCTTAAGCAGAGAACGCTTACAAGTATAACCTCTAGGGAATACTATTATTTTGAAAAAAATCAGCACGGGTACTTATAAAGAATAAACCGTAAAGTTCTACGACCTGAATAAGGCCGGGCTAAAACCCTATAGGAAGCGGGGCAAGGCTAAAGCAAGGGCGACCTTAGATCCGACCCAAAGCTATAAGATTTAGCCGGAGTAAGATTACTTGGCTAAGTAGGAGTTAATAAAGGGTAGCGGCGTCGGTACGACACAGTCGACGACGAGCTATATATACCTTTCTACAAATTTTTTTTTCCCCCTGCAGGGGTTTTTAGTAGTTTTAAAGGAACCGTAGAGTCCGAGGATAGACTCCTAAAGGGGGGGGTAATATTAGGATCTATAACCTATTCTAGACTCTGGGACTAGTTAGATATAGGTTAGATACTAGTCCGGTGCCAAGCTAGGTCACGTACTAAGGCACGTACGGCCTTAGCTTCGTATACGTAGATATCTTATCGCTTAGACGTAGGAGAGATTCCTCTCCAGCGTTTACTCTAAATATATATATTTGATTCCCTTTCTCTCTTAATACGTCTATCCTTATAGTGCTACTACGTATCCTTATAGGGGACGTATTTATATTCTACCTAGAGGGCGATATAAAGTATTATAGTATTATACGATATACCCCGCATACTATACCGTAATATTTTTCCTATACGCCGAAGATCTATCGTCTTCCTCTCTCTCTAAGTACGTAGAGGTCTATTACCGAATCGGCGTAGTCGGTCCTAAAGCGGTTATTATACAACGGTAACGATATTAACTAGGATAGTATCGAACTATACGAAATAGAATTAGCTATAAGCGTATTATAAATAGTAATCGAGAAAAATATATACCTAACGACTTTAATAAGTCCTTGGTCTCCTAGTCGACATCTAATTATCTACTCTCGGTATTCTAGGAGAAGTCTAAAGTAGAGACCTCTAGGACGTATTAATCCTTACGTTCACGCTCTTCTTTCTAGAGCTTAAAGGGGATACTATAGACTAGTCCACGTTGGATACGCTTTATTAAATAGGTCGTAAAGCCGGTAATCTACTATTAATTATTAGTCCTTACGCGTAGTTGACTGGATTGGCTTAGGCGGGTTAGAACCCGCGGAATTACGAACCTTATTACGAAGACGCTTCGAGGTAATAATAGTAATTTTATCGCAAATACGCTTATTAGTCTTAAAGACGAGGGTGAGCTTTGGATAGTAGTAACGCCTATAAAGTCTCGTAATTAGTATACTAAAGCGTACTTCTCGGATCGCTTGCGTTCTCGAGAGGAAGTTACTTACTTAATAATAACCTTAGCGGACTTCTTAACTATCTTTATTCGAATACGACCTATAATTATAGTTATTTAGTAAGGTTAGTAGTATTAGAGTAATTTAGCGATAGTCGAGCAAGGAACTTTAAACTTCTAGTAGACAAAATTAGCCTTTTAGGCTATTAGTTAGACCTAGAGATTTATAGTTACGTATATTAAGGATAAATAATTAAGAAATATTATACTATTATATCTTTTAGATCTTTTTTATACTTAAATCTTCTACTTATATATAGTCTTAGTCTATACTTTCGTAGCTACTATTACTTATACTATTACGGTCGTAGTTTAATAAGGCTTTGTTACTATTAGCGTAGTTAAAAATAGAGCTAAAAGAAGTAGGGGATACTTCTATATACGAGTTATCTTTATCCTCTAAATATAATTCCTATCTAGAAGCGGCTATAAGCTCTTTATTAGGAGAATCGATATTATCTCGTCGTTAGAGTCGTTGGCGCGATTTAAGTCGAAGACTTTAGAATCTAATATTAGAACTTTAGAAGTAGACTTAGAAGAGTTAGAATTAGAGACTTCTATATAATCGTCGCGGGCCTTCTTTACTAGCGTATTAGTTTTTATATATAGGCTTTTTGCTATAAATAGTTCTTAGAGTTATAAACTCTAAGACCTCTCTCCTGAAACTTAGAAATCTTTATAAAAGAAATAAAAGTTTTGTATAATTTAATTTTCTAGAATGAAAATTTACTACTAATTAATAATTTATAGTAGTTAGATACTTCCTAGTAATCCGTAAGTTTCGTTGTAGATTGTAGCTAAGATTTTCCAACCTCTACCTTAATAGGCGATATAAAGGGTATTAATAAGTACTCTTCTACTATATATAACGTCGTATAGACGCGATGTTTAGGATCTTTAGATACTAACTACTTGCAATTTATATTAGAAATTTAGAATAAGTTTATAAACTTATTTAGGCCCTATTATATT
>QWZN01000476.1:0-11909 GCA_003693225.1 Venturia aucupariae
AATACGTTACCAAAATGACTTCCTCCTTACTATATATACCAACTAATATAAAGAACCTACGGTTCGATATATAGTATAAATTCCCTGCGGAGATTACCAAAAATATAGTAGGAAGAGCGTCGGTAAGGTAAAGGCTAGATATTATTATCCGCTATTAATAGGCTCTTATAGTCAGATAGAATAATAGAGTAGAGGTAAGATTAGATAGAAGTAAATATATAGATAAAGATGAGATAAAAGGTCTCAAATATACTACTTAAAAGACTATCGTATAAAAGGTAGTATATATATACATTGTTGGTTGGTTCTTGAATATTAGATAAATACTAAGTCCGTCCCTTATATACTAGCCCTATAATAGCATGTCCCTACTACAGGACCCTCGTACCCTACGTACGCTATCGCCCCCCCCGCGCTAGGGAACCTCTACGAAATCAAGAAAGGTTTTTAGTATACGACCGGTCCGAGTAAGCTCCTATAATTCTAGTACCCGCTCCCCGTTACCTCAATCCCCTTCCGCGAGATTGGTACGAGTACCCGCCAGCTCCTTATCGCTACGAGTGGGATCGAGAACGCCGCGCGAGCTCGGACGATTAGGGAGAAGACTTAGATAAGGAACCTAAGAAAAGTAGGCGGTTTAACCCCGACTACGTCGGCTATTTTAACCCGAACCTATATACCTACGACGCCGTAGAAGAACGTAATAGTAAATACTTCTACCGTATAGTCGAACTATTTATCGAGGCTCTATAGGACGCTTATAGCTCCACGTCGAGTAAGATTTTAAGAGTTAATATCTCTAAATATCTTCGAGGTCCCGCGCTTAGCTAGTATAACTCGTAGCTATCTACCGTAGAAAAGAACCGACTAAAGTCGGGTCGGGGAGTCTCTAACTAGTACGATACCCTATAAGAGAAATTCTAAATAAGGTACCTCGACGCCCTATATCTATACGAATAATAGTACCTCTCTATCGATAAGGTAGCTAAAGGGCGATCCGTCTCGGAATTCGTAATAACTACCGCCCGTTTCCTTAAGGCGGTAGGCTTCTAGACGGACTACTAGTAATTGCTTAAGATCTAGGCTAAGCTCGACCTAGGTATTAGACTTATTATCCCGATACCCTACGTATATACGAGTATAGACGAGTTTATCTAATCGATTAAGCTACGTCGATTCGATTTCGAAGATTTCGATAGATCCCGCAATTATACGAGTAAGTACCCTCCTTTAAGAGGTCGAGAAGTATCTCGAGAGCTATACCGAGGGTATTGACGCGATAGCTTTAGCGGCGAGAAATCGCGCTAGGACTTTAGTCGAGACTCTTACGGCCCCTCGAGAGAGCTTAGCTATTAAGACCGCTATGGTTCCACGTCTAAAACAAACGAATAGGGTCGAAACGGTAACGAGAGGAGCTATTAGAGAGAAGCTCCTACACGGCTTAGTACGAACGACCGATCGTAAGGAAGCGGTAGAGACGCGGCGAAGGATATTAACCGTATAAAAACGGGCGATTAGGAATAGTCTAAGTTTAAGTCGCGAGACTCCTCCTAGTAGCGGTATAACGACGTTTAAAGAATGAATAGGACCGAGGACAAACGTCCCGAGAGGAGGGACCGAGATAATCGCGGTTTCTCTTAGAGAGATAACGATAGGCTCCGTACTCGCGGCGGAGTAAACTACGTCGCCTTCGACGAGCCTTCTAACGGGGAAGAACGCTACCTACGCTCTCCCTTAGTCGATTCGTAGATAGATAGCGTATCGAAGCTATCCCTAATTATTAATTATTTCCTTAGCGTAGACCTCGTACCTCCTCCCTTATAACTAAATAGAAACGCCGATTTATTAGAGATAGCTAGTACGCGTCCCCTAAACCCGAACGTACCTAAGCTAGGTATCTACAAGGTTTGCTCCGAGCGATTTACCTCGAGTAATAAGCTATAGGCGTACCTACGCGATACCTACGGTTTTCCTTATAGGTCGAAATAGACTTCTTTGTTAGACTCCGTAGGAGTCTACTACGTCGATATATACGAAGAAGATACCCGCGAGGCTCTCCTAATAATTTAAGGCCGCCTACGAGGTATTACTTCTATAGTCGATAGCTTCTACTACTACAACTACGCGGAATACCTAGTCAAGTTCTCGCCCTCGGGCGCCCCCTCTAAACTATATCTTGATTCGGGTTGCCGGATATCCTCGGTCGGCCGGTTATACTTCCGTAACGTTATCTAACGAGCCAACCTATAGGTTATAGCCGAAGTTATAGATACTCTATAGCTACTTACGGGCGTAACCGGCGGCGCTAGTACGACGTACAAGGCTACAATTACCGCGTTCGTACCCGCTACAACTCCCGAGGGCAATCGAGTCCTTTTAGAACTAAAATTTAAAGTTAGGATCGTAGAAGACTTCGGCGTAGGGCTACTACTCGGAATTAATATACTACTCCCGTACGGTATCGATCTCCTTATAACCTCCCGAGAAGTAATTTTTACGTAGTACGGGAGCGCGCGCGCCATAATAGACGTATTACCCCGACGACCTCGCTTTAGCGAATACCGCGTATTAGCCGCCGAAGCTACCGTAATCCCTTACGCCTTAGTAATACTCGTACTAGTCAAACGGCTCCAACTACCTATAGGGAGGAATTTCGAATTCCGACCTTACGATTCCGATAGCCTTCGTAGACTTATCAACGTAGGAGGCCGCCTATATAGCTAAGTTACGGACGAGTAGTTCTCCCACGTCCTAGCTCGAAACGACGGTCTACGCGACGTTACGGTACCCCGTAGAGCCTCGCTTAGTATCCTTTCGGAATACTAATACGAGGGATACTATAGCCTATCGGTAGATAATTACTACCTCGTAGTAATACCCCCTCCGGACGAGACCGGGCCCGAAACGTAGCTAGTTAACGGCGTAACGGTATTCGGACCGCCCGATACGGTAAATAGAATAGCCGCGGTAGTAAACGAGTTCCTAGAACTATAGGCTACGAAGAACTCCGTTATCAAAGTCCCCGATAAGGACTAGGCGAGTATCCCTATCCTATCCGAATTTAAAGAAAATCCTAAGCTCGATACGCGCATCTACAAACCTTATAAAGAAGTACGGGAAGAGATTGATCGCGTCTTTAACGGCCTTACGAAAGACGGTAAACTCTTATAAACGACTAAGCCGACTCCGTTCGCCTTCCCCGTCTTCGTAGTATAGCGTAACGTCCCGCAAGAAGACGGCTTAGTTAAGCGTAAACTACGGGTAGTCGTAGACCTACGCGGCCTTAATACGATTAGTATTAAAGACTCGTACCCTCTCCCCTTATAAGAAGACTTTTTGGCCTAACTACGGACTAAGAAATTCATCTTAGTATTCGACGGCCTTAGCTTCTTCTACTAATAGCTAATCAAGGAGGAAGATTGCTATAAGTTCGTCGTGAATACCTACTAAGGGTAAGAAATATTCTACGTTCTTATTATAGGCTATTATAACTCCGTGTAGCACGTTTAGCGGAACCTTAATAAAATCCTAAACGAGTTTGACTTCGTAGAAGGTTACGTCGACGATATCCGCGTAGCTTCGGTTACGTTAGACGAGTATTACGTATACCTACGTAAGGTATTTACTAAACTCTCGTACTTCGGGTTCTCCCTCGCCCCCCTTAAAAGCTTTCTTAGATACCCTTCTACAAGGCTGTTGGGTACCTACGTAAACGCCTACGGGTTAAGTATATAAGTCGAGAAGATCGCGGCGGTACGCAACCTCGCGTTTCCGCGTAGGCTGTCCGAATTAGAGTCCGCTATAGGCTTAACGGGATACCTACGCCATAACGTGCCCTACTACGCGTAGCTGAACGAGGTTCTCTAGGAGGAGAAGACTCGCCTACTTAAGGAAGTACCCCCTAAAGGCCTAGGCCGCAAAGCCTACGTAAGTCGTACTATCGTTAGCGCGACTACGGAGCTGGAGCAAGCCTTCTAAGCTATCTAAGACGAGATATATAAGAACCGAACGCTGTACTATTACGACGGGGCTAGAATACTCTACGCCGACGTCGATATATCACGCGAGAAAGGCTACGGCGCGATACTCTACTACGTCGAAGGCGATCTAGACCCGTTACTAGTAGAAGAGACCGTTTAGTTCAAAAACGACGATAGCTCCCTACAAAGCGCGACTATATATAAAGCGAGTATATTCCCTACTTATAAGATCCAACCTATTCTTTTCCTTTCGAAGTCTCTTACCCCTATAGCCTAACGCTACTAGCCGATAGAGCTCGAAGTCGCCGGTATTTACTAGCTACTACGAAAAGTCGCGTATATTATCCGCTCGTCTGCAAAGACGTACCTCTTTACGGACTATAAAGCTATTATAGCAATCGCGACGTAGACGAACCTAAACAAAACGGTGAACCTCGATAGGTTAAGTATAAAGCTCGCAACTACGAGCACCTTTATCTCTACGTTTAAGGGCCTCGAGTTCGTATACTGACCTAGGAAGAACTATATTATCCCCAATACCCTTAGCCGTCTCTAACGCAAGACCCCCGAGCTTGACTACAGCGACGACCTCGAAGACGTAGTAGCCCTAGGGATCTACTATATAACCTTAGTCGAGATATCGGATAGCTTTAAGGAACGTATAAGACTCGGCTACGCCGAGGACCCTTACTAGCGTAAGATCTACGCTTAGCTTCGCGGTAGAAGTATTCTAACTAATCCCCTTCCCGTAGTACCCCGCCTTATATCCCCTGTCCGCACCTCCGAAGACGATCGCGTACCTTTCCCCGCCGTACTACCACGACTAGACTGCGAAGACCCGTAAGATCTACCCGATTAACCTCTACTAGGGCTAAGATTCTTCGAGCGGAAAGGGCTGATATTTTATATAGATAAGCGGAACGGCTACGAACGCCTATATATCCCCGGCCTATACGAACAAGATATCTATACGCTTAGCTACGATTATTACTATTATTAAGGCTACTATAGAATATACGACCGGGTATCCTCGTTATTCTATATTAGGCGAATAAGCCGATCGTTGAAGAAATATATCGAATACTACCCTAAGTATAACGTTAACTAGATAAAGAGATACGTCCCCTTTGGTAAACTTTATCCAATCTAAACGTTACTAGTACCCTTCTAGACGATCACGCTAGACTTTATTACGAACCTCCCCCTAACTACGTCGAATAGCTACGATACCTTGCTTACGATTACGTGCAAAGCTTCGAAGGCAATCCTACTAATTCCGGGCACTACTACGTAGACCGCGGACAAGTAGGTAGCCGTACTCCTTCGGGAATTGAAAGTAGCCAACTAGGGAGTACTATCGTAGATCGTATCCGATCGAGATCCGAAGTTTATAGACCTGCTATAGAAGTCAATATTTAAACTTATACGTACTAGCCTTATATTCTCTACCGCTTATTACCCATAGACTGACGGAAAGAGCGAGAGAACTAACTAGATAGTCGAGATCGCGCTCCGATACGAGATTACTACCAACCCTAACTACGAATAGCTCGAGTTCTTAGTATATATTTAGTAGTATATAAATACTAGCGCAAACGCAACCACGGGACTATCCCTATACTAGATCCTTTTCGGGTTCTAACCTAACGATATATTCCCGGCCCTTACGTCCCTATCCGTAGCTAACTACTTATCGCTACGGTAGTAGTTTAGGGATATAGCGGAGGAAGTAGTAGCCTTTGCGAATATCTATATAAAAATACGATACGACGCGAAGTATAAACCGCTCCGTTTTAAGCGAGGCGACACGGTGTACCTAAGGCTATTGTAGTAGGAAGAGCGTCGGTAAGGTAAAAGCTAGATATTATTATCCGCCGTCAATAGGATCTTATAATCAGATAGAATGATAGAGTGGAGGAAAGATTAGATAGAAGCAAATATGTAGATAAAGATAAGATAAAAGGTCTTAAATATACTACTTAAAAGACTATAGTACAAAAAAGGTGGTGTGAATATATATTATTAGTTGGTTCTTGAATATTAGATAAATACTAAGTCCGTCCCTTATATACTAGCCCTATGATAGCATATCCCTACTATATTCTCACCCCCCTTTTATAGTTGTATCGTCCCTTGATACAACAAGACTAGTTATCGCTACTAATAAAAGAAAAAGTATCAACCTTCCTAGCGGCTACCGTAGTAGGTGGACCTTTACTATTGTCCTATCTATCTACCTTACTATTACTATCGCTATCCTTATCTTTGAGTATATCGTCGAGATCGCGTTTATTCTATACTATTATAAAGTACTAATCTGGTTTAGTAATTGGTCCGCCTTCGCGGAAGCGACATATAAAGAAACTCGATTCGCCGAAGTGATATATCTCCTGCTTAATAAATACGGCAAACTTGTTAGTAATTAAGTTCGTAAGTTCGGTCTCCTGTCTATTAATAATATTCTTGAAATAGCGATTATCCTTAACGACTTTCTTAACTTGCTTAATAACATCGTAGTTATCCTATTAGAGACGACTAATTAGTACTTATACGATTAGCTTAACTAAATATAGTATAATGTGCGAAGGAAACGGATATAGTAACTTACTATAGTTGACGGAGTAACTAGATGGGGATATAGGTCTAACCTAGAGATCGCGATACGCCTTAGTAAGCTCCTCCTAGGTACCGCCTTTAGGAATCTCAAGTAACGCATAATCTACCTCAATACCGTAGTACTAGGGTAATATAGTTAGACGAATACTATCTGCCTTTCCTACTAATCTATAGAAGTTCAACAAATAGGTAATACGGATAGTGTAGTCGGCTGCAATCTAACGCTAAAAGTCTACTCTAAATCGCTCTATATATTTATCGTTCTATATCTTTGGAAGGATCTTCGTAATATAACTATTACCGAGAGGGACTCCGGCTAGCTTGTTCATGTCCTACTATATAACTAAGTTGTCTATCTTATGCATTCCCGGAACGTACTAGGTATAGTTATTCTCGGTCTCTCTAAACATAGTCAGACTACCTTAAATCTGGTTTATACCTTTGTTTAATTCGATAGTATCCTTGATATTAATATCGATATAATAGAATGCGATATTATTACCTTTTCTAGTCGTCTTGGCGTAGTAGGGGTAAGAGATTAGCTAGAATCGACGATCTGGACGAAGCGTAATATATCGAGCCTAGTATCTAATAGATTGGCGCATTGCCTACTGGGTAATACTATAGTATATAGTTCGGTTCTATCCTAGATTGTTCTTCCTATTGACCTTGCGTAAATGCTAAATATAGTATACTAACTCGATCTTAGCGATATCCTTAATAGTCTAGAACTAACCTGTCTATTATAAGTCGTCGGGAACGTCCTTAAAGTACTTAATACTATTAATCTTCTTATTAAATAAAGCTTCCTCCTTCGTCTAGTACTTGAAAGTAGTCTCGTTTAGGACGCTACTATCGCGGTCCTAGTCTTCAAGGTCGCTCTTTGTCTAGATATAATTGCGAAAGGTTTCGTACTCCTTAGGACTTATAGTATTCTTCTCGAAAATATCAATATTGATTAGCTTATAAGCGTAGATACCAATATAGTTAGAATAAATAGATAGGCGGTTACCTATACGGAACTACTTAAACTTGTTGCGTGAAGTTATAAACGTAGCTAGATTCGTATAGGTTGCCCATTCTACTAGCCGATTAGTAAGAACTAATATCTTACCTTCTCGTATCTAAAGTACCGCCTGGCCTATTATATATCGTAAATGGTTCTAGTATATCTCGTCTTTAACTATAACAACTATCTTTGCGAACTTCTAAAAGTCATCTAGTATCGTACGCTTGATTATTACCTTCTTAACCTTCTTGCCGAGGTCTATATATCTAATATCGCCAATACGTATCTAACTAACCGTAGGTTTCTTTAGAAGGATACTTAGACGAACCTTATTAGCCGCAGTACTACAAGTGCAAGTATCTTTAGTAAGCTTAGTATCTTTGAAGTCCTCCTCTTTATCTATAACTATATTATCTTTATTATACTCCTTAGGAGACTTCTACCTACTCTTACCTTTAGATCGAGTAATACGAGATATATTATTGTCTTCTCTAAACTCTTTCTTATTCTACTAGTTGAGTTCCTTTATTACTTCTTCGAGAACATTAAGTGGTATACCGTG
The DNA here is from genome assembly GCA_003693225.1 of Venturia aucupariae. Taxonomy (NCBI): domain Eukaryota; kingdom Fungi; phylum Ascomycota; class Dothideomycetes; order Venturiales; family Venturiaceae; genus Venturia; species Venturia aucupariae. The sequence continues at coordinate 8,168 of QWZN01000476.1, forward strand.
AGCCGATCCTATATTAGATAAGGGAGATAAATACGCTAGATCTAATAACTATTAACTTATACCAAAAGTTACTTAAGAATATTTGTAGAAAGGATTATTATTATACCAACTAATCTCCTTTGTACGTGCAAGATACTACTAAAGTTAGGTTGTAGTAATTAGTAATAGATACCTAGGATAATAGACTCTACTAAAGTCATCCTAGTTGACGTCCTTAGAATACTTATCGTAAACTACTCGCTCAATCTCTTCGCCCTTCTCGGTACTAATAATGTCGACTAGACCTACTATATCAGACTACTATAGTCTTAATAAGTTTCGGGATTGTGCGATTATTGATAGGCGATAGTAGATTACTACGCTAAGTATCTTAAGTACGGTTTAAATTAGAAGCTCGATAACTAGCTTAAGGTATATTCGAAGTCTAATAAGTAAGTTACGGCTAAGTTAGAACTTAGCGGTCTATAGTATTATACTGTCCCTCCTATTAATAAAGAGAGGAGACTACTTATTATTAAGGAGACTACTAAGGATTCCGCTATCCTATTTAACGAAATATTTGCCTACTCCCTTGATATTATCTACTCGCGTTAAGCCGCGAATATTATTACACGCAGCCCTTACCTAATTTCGGGTTTTCACGCCTTAGGTCGCGTATTTATTAATAATAGATAAATCGGTTTCGAGTACTTCTATAACGGACCCAGTAGTTAGGATAAGTAGTTTATACTTTTTATCCTTACTCTATTTTAGATAGTTAATAAAGAGTACTAAGACTATCTCATTTTGATTCGATCGATATTTAATCTCCTATTAAATACTATTAAGATAAGTAACACGCTCTCCTAGTTCTATAATATCTAGTACTTAACTCTATTTCTCGGCGCTCTACTTAATCGACTTAAACTATTCCGATTATAGAAAGCTTACCGTATTGTTCTTCTTATCTATAGCGGCTACTCCACCTATAATTATAAGAGCGGTGTTATCGTTGACTAGTATAGATTCGAAGTCGCTCGTTATAGACTTATCGGGTCCGCCGTTATCGTCCTTCTAGCTTCGGGTTCTAGGTCCTATAATAAGTACCTTAGGTAGCTCGTATTCGTATGGTTTTAGTTTCGTTCGTATTCGTGGTTGAACTTATAGAAAATAAAAGATATAAAGAGTAAAAGAGAGGAAGGAAAGAAAGAATCCTCCTACTTAAATAGATATCCTCGCTGTGTTTCTAAGTCTATTAATAGTATCAATATAGCTCCCTATAATATTATAGATAATAGTTAATATAAATAGTCAATATAAATATAATAAGAAATATAAATACTACGATTAAGTATATAAATATAAATATAAACTAAAAAACAATAATCGAAAAGAATAAAATATAATATATCGAAAACTTATCTTATAATCTTCCTCCTTATCTTATTAACGTTAGTACTATCTTTAATAATATTTTAGCGGATAGTTCTAGTCGTTTTGATATCCGGGGCTAGCCCCTAGAGTTATCTAAGTCCGGNGTAATATCTAGTACAATTTGAGTATAAAGAAGATACTTCTAACTCGGCCTATATACGCTATCTAATAATAGCTTACTACGCTATCTAATAATAGCTTGGGGCAGGACAGCTATCGGACTATTTCTAAGGTATACGTAGTTGTCTATATAGGTCGACCTCTAAGGAGGAGGAACTAGGAACTCTAGAGGTGTAGAGAATACTCGTCTTTTTATTAGACTAGTTCTATACGTAGTTATCTATATAGGTCGATCTCTAAGGAGAAGGAACTAGGAACTCTAGAGGTGTAGAGAATACTCGTCTTTTTTTTATTAGACTAGTTCTAGGCGATACGTGGTTGTCTATATAGGTCGACCTCTAAGGAGGAGGAACTAGGAACCTCACCGCAGTTATGCGGTACCGCGGTTATAGTGGAAGCTGAGGAAGTAAGTATAGTATAGTAGTCCTAAGAAAGTAAAACTCTAGATACGCGGCAGCTCTAGTATAATTACAAGTATACGAGCGATGCGTAAATCTCTAGGTGGTAAAGGTAATAATGATACCCGGGTCCGGCCCCTAGAGTCGTAATAGTAGTCTCTAAGTCGTCGAGGTTGCTTTAATATTTAGAGACTCCTTGATTCAAAAAGTACCTAGTACTAGGGCGGTCTACTAATAAGATACTTAATATACGGCCTCTAATACGGCCTGCTAATACGATACTTAATATACGGCCTCTAATACGGCCTACTAATACGATAATATTTAGAGACTCCTCAATTCAAAAAGTACCTAGTACTAGGGCGGCCTACTTATCGGATCTATCTATTATTATCTCACTTGATAAATGAAACTACTAATACCCTACCTAGGTTTTTCTTCTTTTAGACGAACCGTAAACCCCTCCTCTTCTATCCTCCGTCTCTAGATCTATCTAATACTTTAGACTTATTCTACTGCTGTATCGAACTTAAAGACGGGAGAATTAAACGCTTAATAATAATAATACAAATTCAAAACAATTAACAAATTTCAAAAAATTCAAATATATAAAAATAAAATAAAAAAAATCTACTAGAATAATAATAAAACTCAAAATTAATAATAATAATAATTAATAAAAGAAAATTAATATATCTAATATATTAATTACCTTCTTAAATTCCAATCTCGGGATGCGTGAATATCGTATACTAATTAGAATAGAAGTTAGAGTATCGGTCTACGTTAAACTCCGGGTTAATATCGGGAGGGATATCGATAAAGTCCTTATATATATTAGGATTGAAGTTGGCTAGGCGAGTAATCTAAACTATTAGATCTACGTCTAATTCGGCCTTATCTACTATCAAGTTATCCGATAAGTAGTCGGAGAAGATATTATATTCTTCCCGAATAAAGCTATCTAGGTTTAAAATTCGAATAAATACTTCTATATTAACCTCGTCGTTACTATCGGACTTACTAGAATTAGATAAAGCTTCCTCTCGTAGAATGAAAATACGAATACGATCTACTCGTATACTCTTAAATATAACTATATCGTCTAGTTTAGACAGTTTATAGCTTCTAATCCGTCGTCTAGTATCCTTATCTATATAAACCTTAGAAATCTTATATAGTCTAAGCTATCTAAATTCCAACTTATTGCTAAAACTCTAGACTAGTTTCGTATTATATAGTAGTACTAAGTTACTAACCTCAAGCTTCGAAGTTCGGCGTTAAGATATATAAGTTACTTCCTAGTAGTCGATTACTTCTTGACGTATACGTTATTGCCTAGTAGTAGCTTCTCGCAGATCTCCCTCTCTAAGGTTAAGTTGTTTCGCTCGCATTGTAAGAAGGTCTTCCGTTATCTTCACAGACTTCTAGTTTAGTATACGCCAAGTAGTTATTTTCAACTTGATTAGTAGGATATGTTCCTTACCAAGCATCATCCTAGCTAGTATTATTCCTATTATTCGTTTTATAGTTATCCGCTCTACCTATAGGATACTATATAATAGAGATACCTAGGGCCTCTTCCTACTATTAGTTATCTTGCGCAATACTATAATAATTAGCCGATAAGTTTATTTAATTCCGCCTTAAGCCTGCGAGTTATATAGAGAAATCTATATCTTCCTAGTACTAAATAAGTAAAGAAGAGTATTAACGAAGCGTTTGTTTTCGGGACTACTATCTATACTAATTTCGAGAGGAACTCCCTATCTAGTAATAATATACTCGTAAATAAAGTTAGTAATCTACTT
>QWZN01000477.1:0-11903 GCA_003693225.1 Venturia aucupariae
AGACCTTTAGAATCTAGTATATAGACCCTAACTATAAAGTCCGTATTAGAATATATACCTTTCTTACTTAATAGACCTTCTCTTCCCATGAATCTATAGTTTGGATAGCTACTATTCTACTTTTCTCTAGCTTAAGCTCTACCAGCTACTAGAATAGCTACTTTGTAGACTCGGAATAGCCTACTTCTATTACTAGAATAGTTAGTATAGTATACAACTACTCTTGTAGAACCTCTAGCTATCTAAGCAAAGATAGCTCCTATATAGTTATTATAGAATCTAGTTATACTACTCTAGAATAGTACATTTTGACTATTAGTTCCCTAAGATATCAAACCTAAGTTATTTATCCATCCAGCTTCTTCTACAGGCTAGTTTAGCGATTCTTCTAGGGCGTAACTAGTATCGACAATATCTAGCATGGATAGAGATAGAAGGTTTCTACCTCTATTACTTCTTACTAAATAGTTAAACACCAAGTATAATTCCCTTATATTTCCCAAGCTCTTAGGTTCACTATAGAAAAGACCTAGCAACTACTATAAACGAGGTTGCGACCGAATTCCAAGGACCTGCTCTTGAATTATAAAGATAGTCTAGTTTATATCTATATTATCTTGTCCTATAGAGCTATTGGATTTATCTAGAGTTCCAAGTAGAGATTCTTTATTAGGGAAGTTAAAGAATTGCCTAAATAGATTACGCAAGTCAGCTTACAATCTTTAGAATAATAAAAATATCAAGGGAATTTAGTTAGGAATTTCTTACTCTTTAGTATTATTAGATCTAGCCACTCTAGATACCCTAGATAATCTAAGATTGCGCTTCTATATTTCTGGATTAGTAGTACTAGTAATATAAGCTTATAAGTAAAGTTACCGGTGTCTTAGGAGCCTCTTTAGTAGGAATATCATCTAGTAAAGACTGAGAGTTAGTTCTTTAAGAGATTTCTTTACTACCTTTTATTATCTATATTTCGTTAGTCTGACAACTAGAATCTTACTTGCGTATAGGGTTAAACTACCTTGAATATATAGAGGATGAGTTTTCTAGCTAATTAGATTTAGAATAGAGAAGGTTCAATAAATACTAGATTTAGTTTAAGTTAAAGAGATTTTCTAAGAGCTAGGAAAGAAAAGAGAAGGAAGTAGATATTAATTATTTTAAGGATAGCAAATTCAACTATAAAAGATAAAGCTTAAGTACTAAATAGTAGCCTAGCCTAGTTACTTTATAGTAACACCAGCTAGTCATATCTACTAATAGGAAACAGGTTATATAATAAAAGTTATAAACCTAAGCTTCCTATTAGCCTATAGATGCCTAGGCTCCGCAATTCAGGCCTTAGTTACCCGTTTAACTACTACTACCCGAGCGTAGGCGTTATTTTAGTAATAGTCACTTCAGAATTTTCGATTTGTACCATATCAGATCTCGGTTGAAGATAGATAGTTTCGGATAGGATTTCGATACTTCTAAGCGCTATAAGTTTACCTACGTATACGATTTGTATAGCTTTCGATTCACCTGGATTCCCTGCTTTTGATTTTGAATACTAGATTAGGTTTAGGATGTTAGTACTTAAGATTTTAGAGTTTATATTTGTTTCTTTCTACCCCACAGTCTCTACCTTGTTTTTCCTTTTATAAAAGAAGAGTTGCCAGTGTTTGGATAATATTATCCTATATAGTAACATATATAGATAGAGGTTGGGTGCTACTCTTAGGTTAGGGATATTCCTACCTACTAACTTTACCTAATACAACATAGTAGTTATAGTATAGGGATAGTATATAGTTATAACCTGCAAGCTCTCTTGTAGGTTATCAATCAACTAGAATATACTATACCAATAACTAGTCCTTTCTTTGTTCTTTGCTTTATTGTTCTTATCTTTTTATTGACGTCAATTCACACCTATATACCTAATAGGATCTAGTGGAGATATACCAACAAAAACATTATTAAAGATAGTACTGACGTTGACGAGATAAGGAAGAAGGTTACGAGATAAGTTTTTCGATATATTACATTTTATTCTTATCGATTGTTGTTTTTCAGTTTGTTTTTATATTTATATACCCGATCGCAGTATTTGTATTTGTGTTTCTGTACTTGATCGCAGTATTTATATTTCCTATTGTATTTGTATTGACTATTATCTATAATGTTATAGGGAGCTATATTGATACTATTAATAGGCTATATTAATACTATTAACAGGCTAGGACTGGAAATATAGTAAGGATATCTATTTAAGCAGGAGGATTCTTTCTTTCCTCTCTCTCTTTCACTTTTTACATCTTTCTTTTCTTATACCCTTAACCACGAATACGAACGGAACCAAAACTATACGAACGCGAGCCACCCAAGGCACTTATAATAGTACCTAAAACTAGAAGCTAGAAGGACGATAACGGCGGACCTAATAAGTCTATAACGAGCGACTCCGAATCTATACTAGTTAATAATAACACCGCTCTTATAATTACGGGTAGAGTAGCTACTATAGATAAGAAGAACAATACTATAAGCTTTCTAGAATCGGAACAGTTTAAGTCGATTAAGTAGAGCGCCGAGAAATAGAGTTAAGTACTAGATATTATAGAACTAGGAGAGCGTATTACTTATCTTGATAGTATTCGTTAGGAGATTAAGTCGCGATCAAATCAAAATTAGATAGTCTTAATACTCTTTATTAACTATCTAAAATAGAGTAAGGACGGAGAGTATAAACTACTTATCCTAACCGCTAGGTCCGTTATAGAAGCACTCGAAACCGATTTGTTAGTTATCAATATATACGCGACCTAAGGCGTGAAAACCCGAAATTAGGTAAGGGCTGCGTGTAAGGAGATTCGTAGCTTAACGCGAGTAGATAATATTAAGGGAGTAGGCAAATATTTCGTCAAATAGGATAGCGGAATCCTTAGTAGTCTCCTTGATAATAAGTAGTCTCCTCTCTTTGTTAATAGGAGGGATAGTATAATACTATAGACCGCTAAGTTTTAACTCAGCCGCAACTTACTTGTTAGACTTCGAATATATCTTAAGTTAGTTATCGAACTTCCGATTCAAACCGTACTTAAGATACTTAGCGTAGCAATCTACTATCGTCTATTAATAATCGTACGATTCCGAAACTTATTAAGACTATAGTAGTCTAATATAGTAGGTCTAGTTAGTATTATTAGTATCAAGAAGGGCGAAGAGATTAAGCGAGTAGTTTACGACAAGTATTCTAAGGACGTCAACTAGGATAACTTTAGTAGAGTCTATTATCCTAGGTATTTATTACCGATTACTATAATCCAACTTCAGTAGTATCTTGCGCGCCCGAAGAAGATCGGTTAGTATAATAATAATTCTTTCCGCGAATATTCTTAAGCAACTTCCAGTATAAGTTAATAGATATTAGATATAGTATATTTATCCTCCTCGTCTAACGTAGGATTAACTTAGGGTACGCAACTCAATGTCCTCGAAGAAGTAATAAAGGAACTTGACTAGTAGAATAAAGAAGAGTTTGGAGAAGATAATAATACGTCTTATATTACTCGATCTAAAGGCAAGAGTAGGTAGAAGTCTTCCGAGGAGCATAATAAGGATAATATAGGACCTATAGATAAAGAGGAGGACGTTAAAGATACTAGGCTTACTAAAGATACTTATACTTATAGTACTACGGCCAATAAGGTTCGTCTAAGTATCCTTCTAAAGAAACCTGCGGTTGGTTAGACACGTATTAGCGATATTGGACATGTAGACCTCGGTAAGAAGGTTAAGAAGGTAATAATTAAGCGCTTAATACTAGATAACTTTTAGAAGTTCGTAAAGATAGTTGTTATAGTTAAAGATAAGATATACTAGAACTATTTGCGATATATAATAGGCTAGGCGGTACTTCAGATACGAGAAGGTGAGATATTAGTTCTTACTAATCAGCTAGTAGAATAGGCAACCTATACGAATCTAGTTACGTTTATGACTTCACGCAACAAGTTTAAGTAGTTCCGTATAGGTAACCGACCGTCTATTCATTCTAACTATGTTAGTATCTACGCCTATAAGCTAATTAATATTAATATTTTCGAGAAGAACACTATGAGTCCTAAAGAGTACGAAACCTTTCGCAATCAAATCTAGATAAAGAGCGACCTTAAAGACTAGGACCGCGATAGTAGTATCCTAAACGAGAGTACTTTCAAGTACTAGACGAAGGAGGAGGCTTTATTTGATAGGAAGATCAATAGTATCAAGTGCTTTAAAAACGTTCCCGACGACTTGTAATAGATAGGTTAGTTCTAGACTATTAAAGATATTACTAAGATCGAGTTAGTATACTATATTTAGTATTTGCGCAAGGTCAATAGGAAGAACAATCTAGGATAGAACCGAACTATATACTATAGTATTACCTAGTAGGCAATACGCTAATCTATTAGATACTAGGCTCGATATATTGCGCTTTGTCTAGATCGTCGATTCTAGCTAATCTCTTACCCTTACTACGCCAAGACGACTAGAAAAGGTAATAATATCGTATTCCGTTATATCGATATCAACGTTAAGGATACCATCGAATCAAATAAAGGTACGAACTAGATTCAAGGCAGTCTAACTATATTTGGAGAGACTACTAATAACTATACCTAGTACGTTCCGACAATATATAAGATAGACAACTTAGTTATATAGTAGGATATGAATAAGCTGGCCGGAGTCCCTCTCGGTAATAGTTATATTGCGAAGATCCTTCTAAAGATATAGAATAGTAATTATGTAGAGCGATTTGGAGTAGACTTTCAGCGTTAGATTATAGCCGACTATACTATCCGTATCACCTATCCGTTAAACTTCTATAGATTAGTAGGAAAGCCAGATAGTGTTCGTCTGACTATATTACCCTAGTACTACGGTATTAAGGTAGATTATACGACACTTAAGATTCCTAAAGGCGGTACCTAGGAGGAGCTTACTAAGGCGCATCGTAATCTCTAGGTTGGACCTACGTCTCTATCTGGTTACTCCGTTAACTATAGCAAGTTACTATATCCTTTTCCTTCGTATATTATACTATATTTAGTCGAGCCAATCGTACAAGTACTAATTGGTCGTCTACGATAGGACAACTACGATATTATCAAGCAAGTTGAGAGAGTCGTTAAGGATAATCGCTATTTTAAGGATATTATCGATAGATAGGAGACCGAGATCACGAACTTAATTACTAACAAGTTTACCGCGTTTGTTGAGCAGGAGATATATTACTTTAGCGAGACGAGTTTCTTTATATATCGCTTCCGTGAAGGCGGACCAATCGCTAAACTAGATTAGTACTTTATAACAAAATAGAATAAACGCGATCTCGACGATATACTCGAGGATATTAATAGCGATAGTAATAATAAGGTAGAAGGTTAGGACAATAGTAAAGGTCTATCTAGTACGGTAGGTACTAGTACTCAAGGTTAATACTTTTTCTTTTGTTAGTAGCGATGAACAGTCTTATTATATTAGGGGACGACACAACTATAAAAGGGGGGTGAGAATATAGTAGGGACATGCTATTATAGGGCTAGTATATAAGGGACGGACTTAGTATTTATCTAATATTCAAGAACCAACTAATAATATATATTCATACTACCTTTTATACTATAGTCTTTTAAGTAGTATATTTAAGACCTTTCATCTTATCTTTATCTATACGTTTGCTTCTATTTAATCTTTCCTCCACTCTATTATTCTATCTGATCATGAGATCCTATTAACGGCGGATAATAATATCTAGCTTTTACCTCACCGACGCTCTTCCCACTACAGTAGTTATCTTTAACTCGATTAGTAGGATATATTCCTTACTAAGTATTATTATAGCTAGCGTTATTCCTATTGTCCGTTTTATAGTTATCCGCTCTACCTATAGGACACTATATAATAGAGATACCTAGGGTTTCTTTCTACTATTAGTTATTTTGTATAATACTATAATAATTAGCTAATAAGTTCGTTTAATTCTGCCTTAAGCCTGCGAGTTATATAGAGAAATTTAAATCTTCCTAGTACTAAATAAGTAAAGAAGAGTATTAATAAAGCGTTTATTTTCGGGACTACTATCTATACCGATCTCGAGAGGAACCCCCTATCTAGTAATAATATACTCGTAAATAAAGTTAGTAATCTACTTCGTATTCGGAGAACCTTAGAGAGCCTTAGCTTTACTCTAGCCGCTAATCTCTTTACGAGTATAAATAATATACTTAAAACCTTCTCGTTTAGGTATACCTATATAGTCAATCGGCTATCGAGTACCGAGCAACTTACTACGAATTTTTATTATATTTAGACCCTTATTAACTTTATTTTAATTATTTATCTAATAAGTCTTATAACTTTTAACCTATACGGCGACGTCCTTATAATAACCTTCCTAGAAGTATCGCTATTTAACTAGTTTAGCAGTTACTTCTCCTCCCTTATAGCTATACTCGTTATAAAGGCGCTTAATAATTTCTTTTCGCTCCGTCGTATTATCGATAACGCGTCTATATAGTGATCCTCGTACTCCTCGGCGGAATAATTATCGATATAGAATAAGAAAGTGGAATACCTTCTTCCTGATAGTACGGTACTCCTTGGTAGAGGAATATAGCGGTAGTTTCTTTAGCGTTATTAGGTAATCCGCAATTATATAATGCTTGTTAGTATAAGTACTATCTAGTCCCTACTATTTTCGACGCTTTTCTAATAAAGGTTCGCCTTTACTATCCTATATTATACTAGAACTCTCGTTTAGATCTTCGTCTAAGGAGTTATAAGAGGCTGGTTAATTAGTCGTCTAGTATACGTTAGAACTAGAAAATGAACAAATCCGCGGACTATAATAAGTAACTACTCTAAGATCCGAGGCTATAAAATCGTCAATATCGAAATCGGGAATAAGAGGAATATCCTCGATAGGAATGTCTTTATATTAGTAAGATAGTCTATCCGCTACTACATTTTTCTTTCCTTTAATATATCGAATCTCGAAGTTCTATATTACTATCTAAGTAAGCTATCTCGTTATAAATACGCCGGTAACATCGGATAATATTCTATTAATCTAATAAATAAGGGTTCGAGTATCTATTTCGATAATAAAATGCGTACCCTATAAATAAATCTTGAACTTCTTAAGTATATTTAAGAGCGCTCTATACTCTAACTTAAGAGTATTATACTTCCTCTTAGTAACTAACCAGATACTACTCGTATACCTATATAGATAGCGCTTTCCTTTATACTTCTAAGAGAGCTCTACGCCCTAACCCTTTATTAATACATTGATAGAAAGAATTAACTATCCTAATCCTTCGTTATACCGAATCGGTTTTAAAGCGGGGGCCTTAGTAAGGGTATTCTATAGTCGAGTTATTACTTCCCTCTAACTATTACCCTATACAAAGTCTGCGTCCTTCTTGAATAGGAAAAAGATCGGTTATATAATTATCGCAAAATCTCGAATCTAGATACGATAGTACACGTAGATACTAATAAATGCTCTTGCCGATTTTAGTAACCTAGGTTCTACCTAGTTTATAATTACCGTAACCTTAGACTCGTTAGGGCGACGCCTATACTTATTATACTAGTATCTAATAATATAAAGTCCTTCTATATAGATGTTAAACTTCTTGCCTAAAACTATTACTTTTGCGCGCTTAATATCTACTAGTAGAGCGTCAAGATTCCTAATATAGTTAAGAATATTCCTTCGAACTCTAGGTAGCGCGCTTATCTCGTCTCTATAATCTTTTTCTAACTTATTAAGAATATCGTCAATATATATATCGCTTATATGAATCTGATACCGAATGATTATCTTTATAACTCTATAGAATTAAGCGACTAAATTCGTAGCGCCCTAGGGTAATATTATCATGCGGTAGAGCCCGAAAGGGTATTAGAAGGCTATTATATCTCTACTTTCTTCGGTAAGTTTAAGTTAATCGTATCCTAAGAAAAGGTTAGCTAATGAAATATAAGGACATCCTATAAACGAATCTATAAACTCGTCTATAGACGGAGGAATATTAGTATCTCGGATTATCACTCTATTATAATTTATTATACTATTAATTAATCGGTAACTTAGCTTATTGATACTGTTTCCTTTCTTCGCGACAAGGAACTAAGGATTCCTATACGGATCGTAGTATAGCTCAATTCTTCCTATATTAATACGTTCCTTAAGAATCTAACAAGCTATACCTTCCAACGCTTTAGGAATATTAAATAACTTTACTTACTAGGGTATATAATCTACTATCTAGATAACTTAAGGAGGGGCGACTTCGCTTCGAATCCTACCGTATTCGGAGAAGTCCTAAGCTAATATAGGCTCTCGTCAATATAATATCTCCTTAATAAAAGCTCTCTCCTCTAGACTTAGATCTAGGTTAATGCGTATAGCTTTAAAGCGTTCCTCTATTAATCGTATCCCTTAAGGGAAAGTCGCGTATCGCTTTTCTAAATAAATATCGAGATTAGAATCTGGTTCTACGCTTATCTATTCGAGTATCGCAACTTCGCGCTAGTTAATAAGACCTCCTAGGGTCTCTCTATTCTTAAGAGGGATATTAATAGGCAAGACCTTATCTACTTTCTTTTTATAAAGCGTTGCGAGTTACGGTTGCGGTTAAGTCGAAAATTTTATAATTTCTTAGCACTTCTTTATTAGAGGATTAATATCTAGGGCTAGCCCTAGGAGTTATTTACCGTTAAAATCTAACCTTTATAACCTAAAGTTAGCTACTAAACTACGATTCTTCTATAAATACTCCTCGCGCTCTACTACTTTCTTTATTTCTATTTTGAAGATCTCCTTATCTATATAATATAAAGAAATAAACTCGCGCCAGTTAGGTACGCGTACTAACGATATAATAATCGGCGCGTCCGGCGCGTCCTAAATATCGAAAATAACTTCCGATAGATCCTCCTTATCCTTATCCTCTTGCCTTATCGTAATTGTACCTAGTCTAATAAACGCGGAAGAATCTCTAGGTTTAATTATTCCGCGAACTAGTTTTCCGCATCGAACTCCTCGTCGTTGGAGGACTTATTACTTAAACTAGTTTAATAATCCTAAGGCTCCTAGACCTTATTATCTTTATCGGTTACCTCTTCAACTCTAGTACTTCTTAACTGACGAATTGCTATATCGTAGCTATAATCGGTAAACCTAGTATCCTATTAAGCCGACTCGTTACTATTAATAGATCGCGTAACGTATCGAATAGCGCCATCTAGAATATTATAAATCTGTAGAGAGGAGCGCAAAGAGAAGGGCTAGCCTAGGATAATAGGTTGTAAATATCTTAATAAAACTATAAAGAGCGTGCCGTTATAAGAGAAAGGAGTATCCGCGATCCGAATACTAGTATATATCTATCCGATAAGACTAATATTATAACTATCGGTAGCAGTTAGGTTGTTCCTAATAGCCTACCACTTAGGATTATCAAAACCGCTAATAGAAAGGCCGAAAGCTTTAGTAGTAGCTATACTTATAACGTTCACTTTAGCGCCTATATCGATTATTCCGTCTCGAGATACTTCTCTAATAGAAACTTTTATAACTAGTGAACTAGTAAATATACGATACTTACGATTAGCGCGGTCTATAACTATAACTATATAAGATGTAATTAGGTTAATACTAATATTAGTATCTTCTATTAGAATGTACGTATCTATAGAGTCGGAAATAGTTATACTATTAATATTGCAAGGAGAACCCTAAGCTCTCTTTTTAAACTACTTCTATAACTTTACCGCTTTCTTTTCTACTTTTAATACCTTCGCAGCTTTTATAGTAGGCTCGATTATCTATACGACGTTATTAGGAAGACGTTTAAATATAAAGTTATTTAGGTAAGGTATAAGTATAAGAAGCTCCTAGAAAGTAAACGTATAATCGCCGTTTAATATAACTCGTGAAATAACTTCAAGTTCTATATCTCGTTTTGGAACCGCCGTAATTAGTTACTTAAAAGTCGGATTATTATTTCTAACCTTTCTTAGTTAAGTTCCTCGTATAGTTTCGTTATTACTAACTTCTACTACAGTATTGACTAATCTTTAGCCTTAGTCTAAGTAGGACCGCTGTTTCCGTTATTAATTATTTCCTAAAATCGTCCTAGAATAGTATACTTAACTCTAGTTGATTTTATTACTAGCTTCGTAGTAGCTGGCTTTATAATTTTCGAAGAGGCCTTACTAGGAAGGTTTATAGTAACCTTAGTAGGAGCCTTATTAATATTCCTAGGCCTACCGGCTATAGAAATATATATAGACTCGTTATACTTTATAACTAATCCTCCTATCTCGTTAACTTCCTAATTATCTATATTAATAAACTTGCTCTTATACGCGTCCCTGCCGTTATAGAGACTACTAACCTAGATAGTAGAAACGCTATTCCCGCTCTTAAGTTTATAATCTTTATATATCCTAGTAATCTGATCAGACTATCTCTTAATAGTATATAGTATAAGGCCTCTAATCTTATCTCTAGGATTCTTTATACTACCCTAATATAGACCGCGCTCCTAAGGAGTCTTACTATCACGTTTATAGTATATAATACCGGCTTTAAGGAAGTCTCCTAAGTAGCTGTTAAGTTAAAATACTATTTTACTAGACTTGTTATATCCTAGGTAAACACGTTCTATAGGTAATACTCTAGTGCTAGGTTTTAAAGTTGACGGTATTATTATAGGATTCGGAGCTCTTACTAGGGCAGCTTGGCTTATATTGCCGGTTCTTTACGTATTAGGAGTTAACGACTAACGAGATCTAGATTAGTTAAAAGTAGATAGATTAGCCGTGGATATATTAGAAGAATAGTAATTTACTAATAATAGAGAAGATTTGAAATTCTTTTAAACGTAATTAGTAGCTAAAGTATATTATATACCGCTTAAACGAGTCTTTATAAAGATAGGATTATATAAGTAATATAAAGTATTATAAGCGGCTTCTCTACTAATACTACTAATATATATATTCTCAAAGGCTTCTAGTAGCGCCTAGTCAAGTCTAGAACTAGTAGGAAGGGGAGTCTTACTACTTATAAGATTTTTATTTCTTTTTATAATAGATTTGTTAGCAATACGCTCCAGGACCTTATTAATAGCGGAAGTAGTAAATATTTCTATATCCTCTTTACTATTAATAATACGCTCAGCTTCTTTAATAATATCTTCAATATTTTTGTAAGTACGGCTGGAAGTAGACTTTATTAGATACTTTAAGTTAACTTACTACTTAACGTCTATAGGAAGACTACTATATATAAAGGCCCTAGTATAGGAAGCCTTTATAGTATCGCCGTTTTTATATATAGTTGGCTAGTAGACTTTGAACTCTTTAAGAAAGCCCTTAGGTTTAAGGATACCCTTCTTACTTTTACGAGTAATCTCTATAAGGTAAGCGAGAGTCTCCTTCTTCTAGCGTTTATCCTAGGCAATATACTCCTCTCTAAATAAGGTCTTAAGTAAGTCCTAGTTATACTCCTTCTATCTATTAAGAGATCAAATGTCTTTATAGATATTAGTATAATAGTTAATTATTAGTCCTCGACATTTCTAAATATCCTTCTTAATCTCGAATACTTCGTACTACTCCTCTAATCGGATAAGGAAAGTAGACGTATTCTTCCCGCTAAAGATATATCTATAAGGAAGGATCAAGTTCTTAGGGTCGTATCGGACTCGTCCTATATTAGTCTTAGTACTATTTATTATTATAAGGATATCCTTGTAGCTGAACTAGACACGTTCTAATATAATATACTATTCGGTACTAGTACTACTATCTTTCTTATTAGCTGCTCGGCTAGAAGTAGGCTTCTT
>QWZN01000478.1:0-11853 GCA_003693225.1 Venturia aucupariae
AAGGCTAACCCTTCCAACTATCTACAAACTTAAAGATACTATAAGGCTTGTTTCTCCCAAAGCCCTACTTATCTTAGGTATCTAGATAAGAAAGGTACTCCAAGAGCAACCTATTAATCACTCCACTAGCTCTATGCAACCACAGGAGAGTAAGGTACAGGCTACTAATATTCTCTATACACTTCTTTATTAGATTATATATCCTTACTATAGTATATACTTACTTATAAGTCCTGATGTTTATAAGTTCCTTTGGTATAAAGGATAGGACTTTGGTCTTATAAGGAACCTTATAATTATTATAGATATAATCTAGGAAGATAAAGGCTCTAGTATATCTAAGTTACCTATCTTTGGGCCAGTTAACAATATCCCTAGTTAGTGCCTAGAAAGCTATTAGTAAGAGAAGAAAGAAAAACTACTAAGGATAATACCTTAGTACTAGTAGGGCTAGGCAGAGCAGGAGGTTGGAACAATACACTACCTACCTTAGTTTCTCCTAATAGATCATGTATAATGGATAAGGACACTATAAGTTGAAAGATTATATAAAATAGTTATATAAGAAAAGAATCTAGCTCAGAAGTTAGTAAGAAGGAAAACTATAGAACTATAGAAAGTTAAAAATAAATCCAACTATAGGACAACCAAAGATGTATAGGAATAAATTACCTAGAAAGACTAGATGTTGGGGGAATGAGAAAAAGAAAGGACTTCTAAAAAAGTTATTCCTTAAATCCCTAATACCAGTATTACCTACTTGTACTATTATAGTATAATAGGGCTATATTTAGCAATTATATAATTAAGGACCAATCAATAACTAGGAAATAGAAAATATAATAACTTGATAGGTAACAATTAACTAAGAAGCAACCAATCATCAAGTAGAGAGAGAAATAAGAATATATAACCCAGCTAATAGGAAAAAGATAACTTAAGACAAGCTTTAGGCAGTAAGGCAGGAATCTAGCTATAAATACTACAGCAACATGAGATTAGGAGGATATGAGGGAAGATAGTAAAGGAATAGGGAGGAATAGAAAAGAAGAGATAATGGTCCTACTTTATAAAAAGAAAAACTACTAGTATTTATATAAAGGCATTAATAAATAAGTAGTACTATCTCAATCTCTTGCACAGACCTTGGCAAGACTATAGCTGTAGAAGGAAGTATTGGAATAATAAGGCAAGTAGTACTATCTTAATAGATAGTAGATAGTCTAGACTACCTAGATGGTCTAGACTATCTACCTGTCTATATCATGATATATAGTAAAATATAGTGATGCAACAATAGCTCTTGATAATAGTAGAAAACCATTATCAAAGCTTAGGGGTTAGATATAAACTATATATATTTATATACCTCCAATTGCCAGGCAATTGGAGAGATACAGAACTACTACTAGAACTAAGTAAACTACTAGCAGTTTATTATTCTACAGGCTCTTATCCTAGTCTCCTTATATTATTATCTTTTACTAGTCTGCACCTTTCCTTATCACCAGCTAAGCTAGTACTACACCCATAGTAGTATACTACAATCTACCCCATTCCTGTAGAGTAGAACCAACAATATTATAGTCTTATTAAATCGTATTCCTTTCGTCCCTTTTAGTAGTCTCTATATAGGGCTATAGTATATAGCTTACTTAGGGATTTACTTACTTCTTTGAGTTTTTTATAACTAGGAATGTTCTAATCTATCCTATAATCCTTATAGGCGTAGGCTGACCCGCCTCGGTATAGTTATTTTAGTACTTACTCTCCGGTTACTTTGCGGTCTTAAAAGATACGTAATAGACCCCGTCGAACGTTTCTCGTATCGTTGGTAGAGATATCTCCTACCTTAGAACTAAGTTACTTGTTATAGTAAAGGTGGATCCAGTTTATATACTAATTAGTAGAAGTGGATCCCTAGGTTATATATATTGATAATATTACCCGTTTAGGCGATTGAGCTCCTATAGCTAACCTATTATTAGCTAATTACGAAATTATAACTATAGTTCTAGTACTAGGCTGCAATCTTAGGTATTAGCCTAGCTACGCCTAGGTAACTAGTAAGGCTACTTAAGAACCTCTACCCTTAAGTTAACCTTCTTCTTTTTAATAATAATATTAGTATCCTCAAGTCCTCCTATAGGGGAGGCCGTGGTGGCAACGTTAGCTTATATAGAGAGTAAGTTCCTAGCTCGCTTTCATTCCTAGCTTTTATTTGTTTTGATTCTTGATCGAGTATTACTCGGATTCTAGAATTTTCTATATTAATAACGCTAATCCTATCGCGTAGATAACGGTTAAAGGGCTATTAATAAAATCAACTTCGACGCGACGTTTTATTTTATTAAACTAATATTAACTTCTTCTTCTTCCTTATAAACTATCTATCTCGCGCTAAACCCCCTACTATAGCAAACTTAACTCGTACCCCCGTTGCCGAAGTCGTCGCGTCCGTAGATAGTAAGATAACTAGTCGTATATACTATATATATATAGCCCTATAGGCAAGTGGTATAAAGAAGACCCTAGGGGATATAGCCGTAGGTACGCGTGAAAATACTTTAGTAAATTGGTATAAGATTGGTAGCAAGATACCCGCAGCTACGGCTTGTAGTATCTATACTAAAAAGGGTTAACGTTACGACCGTATAAGTTTGCTATTCCTATCTAAGAACTTCTCTTTTTTCTAATAATCTTTTTCTTAGGTCGAGTATCGATTCTCCGACTTCGTAGATACTACTAAGCGCTACTATAAGTCCTACCTCCGCGCTATTCGTATCGGTAATACTTTTAGCAGTGATACTTTGATTATGCGAGCTAGTACTAAAGCTATATACTAGTAGTACCTCGCCGCCCGTACTTAGGACAAGTAGGCCGTATCCAAGGTTAACCTTTTGTAGTCTAAGGAGGTTCTTTTGATAGTAGCCGACCGTATTGTTGCTACCCTTTATAACCTTAGCCGCCTCTATACCGCAATATATATTCTTTTATTCAAATTCTATTCTACTACTATAGCTAATTCTTTTTATAGTAAGTATACTACCTTTACCGTTAGTTCCGAGTTTACCCTTAACTTAATAATAATCTCCGAGTACGTCGACTTTGTTCAGGAGCGGTATAATAGTAGGAGAGGTATCTACCCGACCTAGGCTTTATTTCTAAGGTAAAAGGAGGCTGAACCGTCCGAGAAGTCTATAGTATCTAAAACTAAGAGGGCTAGGGACGATAACGGGTATATATCTACGTAGTAGAGAGTTTTGAATATCTAGTATTCTTTTATTAGGGTTTAAGTAGTCTTTTCTTCTTCTTTATTTTGCGCTATAGTCGCGTCGTGTCTAGTCTCCGACCTCGGCCTAGCTCTATAAGTACTAGGCCCTTAAATTTTATAGCTTTCTTCTACCTTACTTCCTAACCGTGATCTTATCTTCCTAAAAAGACGTGACCGTTTCTTACCTACTACTATCCTTCTAGTCTCGAATAACTCTTCGATTACGCACTTTATATACCTAGGTTTTAGATTGGTATATAGGAATTTTACTTATCAAAAACCACTTCGGCCCTTAGACGGGACTTTTCAGCGCTAGTATCCCTTAGAAATATACCGAAGTAGATCTAGGTTCTATTTTATACTATCTATATACGTAGCTTTATTCTCTATTAAGGTCTATACCTTAATCTTAGAATTCGTTTCAATCTTATACTTTATACCGTATACTTACGTTTGGAAAGTCTTAATTTCCGTACATAGTATCTTCTCTACGTAGGGAGCGGAATAAAAGAGTTGGCTTGGCTAGGTTTATAGAAAGTTAAGATTTAATAGTACCCTATTAATAAATTATACTAACTTAGGAATTCTGTAGAATTTTCCTATAACTTAGTCGCTTATAGCTATCGCAGATACCTCCCCGGCCTAGGAGATATCGCGATACGGAATACGCTATACTATAGAAGTAAACTTACTTCTTACTTCTCCTAGATCTTCTTTACCTACCTCTTATAGAGGTTTTCTACCCCTTCTTCGGAGCTTTCTTAGCTAGCTATAGTTTCTACTACTCGATCTATAAGGCTTTTCAAGCTTCCTTGAAATCCCGAATTACCTTACTATAATTTACGAGATAGTCCGCTAGCTCCTAGCTATTATAGACCGGCGTCTAGCCTTCCTATACTACTAGGAATTCTTTTTTATTCTAGCGTATACGAACGTCGAGAACCTTCTCGATATTCTATTCTACCTACCCTTCGATCTCCTGCGGATCCGGCGGGGAAATACCTAGCCGTGCTAGGTAAGGCTCTAATAGGGAAATATAAAACACGTTATAAATTAGGTATACTAGTAGAAGCTTTAGTTTATAGGCTAAAGTTCCGATAATCTTAAGTACCTCAAACGGTCTGAGGTAGCGGAAATCAAGTTTCTTCTTAATCTATTTTGACTTGATATTCTTTGAAGATAGTAGGACTAAATTACTAACGTAGTATAACTTGTTAATCCTCTTCTTATTGGCCTATACCGCCGAAGCCTCTATAGTATCGCGGACAGACTTAGCTAGTTCGGTACGTATTTCTAGAATTTCTTCTATACGTGCCGTTATATTAGGAATACTACTAGCGGGCTTATCCGCGACTAACTAGTTATCCTCCGGGTAGTACCTATAGAGAGCCTTATATAGAGATCTCTATATGGAGCTGTGCTCTACCCGGTTATATATATTAGCTACTATCTACAGCTAGTACGGCTAGTTATCTATCCGATAACTAATATAGCACCTTAGAAAATATTCTAAATTCTAATTTTACCTTTCCGTTTGTCCGTTAGTTTGCGGGTAGAAGGCGGTACTAAGCCTAAGCGTGGTCCTTATATATCGGTAAAATACCGACCAAAATTTGGAGGTGAATATAGGACCGCGGTCTAATATAATACCTAGTAGCGTTCCGTAGACGCCTAGCTAGTCTACCTAGAGCTACGTAAGCTCCGAGGCATTAGTATACTTCGAAATTATATAGTACTATACCCATTTCGTATACCGATCGATAATTACTAGTAAGGTATTAATAACGGTATCTCTTAGTAGTACCGGCGGTAGTTCTATAATAAAGTCTATCGAGAATTCCTATATTAGCTACGTAGGAAGAGGAAGTAACTTTAGTTTCCTATATAGAGCGTACTATACAATCCGCGACCTCTAATAGATATCGTAGTCGCGGTAGTACGCCTTTATATCCTTAAGCAATATAGGCCAAGTATATTGACGCCTAATATTAGTTAAGGTAGGTTTAAATCCTAAATATCCGCCTATAGCGGGGTTATTATAGTAAGTACGTAGGATCTATACCCTTACGGTAAGATCCTTTAGAACAAAATATACTCCTTTGAACGTTAGAACGCCGTAGTTATCTATAACCTAAGGCTTCTATAACGTCCCGGTAGGGTTACGTTTAGTATACTCTACCTAGGCTTTCTTCTAAACCTAAGGGTTATTTAACTAAATTTTCTTAAGTAGGTCTACTATTGTCTTAGGCGTATTATTATATACGTCGCTACCCTTAAAGTATACGAATACTAGTCCTACTAGCGTTCTATACTAGGAACGATCTACGAAACCTAGCGGGTCTCTATAAGGGGCCGGAGCCTCCTCCTCGTCTAAGGAATAGCTTCCTAAGCTATCCTCGACTTCGCTAACTTCGATACTCGGGAATATCTAGACGGTCTCGGCCCTTACCTTCGCCCCGATCGAAGCGACTACGTTTCGGGAAACGTGTAGCCCGATTAAGCTCCTTAGGAACTTTAGCTCCAACTAGATATAGGCTACGCTAATACCGTGGTTAGACCTTACTACGACCGAATTACGGAGTTTCTCCTATAATATCGGGAGTATTATCGAAGGAGAATCAACTAACTTTCCTTCGATTATATAATCTAGGCGCCGACTAAACCTGTTAGCCGGGTTAAGCTTGCTAGGACGATACGTAATAATAAAGTTATATTCGGACAAGGCTTGTACCTAACGTACTTATCTAGATATCAATTTCTTAGTAGATATGAACTAGATCAAGTTATTATAGTCGGAGAGAACCTCTATAGGCTCCGCTCCGCCCACGAGGAAGTATCGGTATTCCTCGAAACCCTTTATAATTGCGAGCAATTCTTAGTTGTATATATTATACCGTGTTTCTATAGGAGTTATCTTACGAGACTAGAATACTACTAGATACTATAGCTAGCTAATACCGTCTAGGAACTTCTATAAAAATACTATACTTACCGCCTACCCCGACGTATTAGTCTCTATTCGGCGTGGCCGCGAGATGTCGAAGTATCGGAGTATAGGAGCGTAGATAAAGGAGCGCTTTAGTTTCTCGAAGGAGGTAGTAGCTATATTATTCTATAGCTACTAGGGGAAGTTCTTCCTATTAGTACTACTAATTAATAAGTCTATTAGACCCTTGGCTACCCTCGAGTAGCTATTAACAAACTATTAGTAGAAGTTCGTAGTTCCTAGGAAAACCTATACATCCTTATAGTTTCTTAGTACCGGCTATTTATTAATAGCCGCGACCCGACTTTTCTCTATACTTATACCGTTAGTACTTAGAATATACCTAAGGAAGTCTACTTCCTTAATATAGAAGTCGTATTTGGAGAGCTTAGCGTATAGGCGGTACTACTGCAGCCTCTCTAGTACCTAATAGACGTCTCTCTCGTAGTCCTTTTCTTCCGTAGAGAAGATAAGGATGTTATTAATAAATACTACGTAGATTATATCTACTAACCCTATTAGCGTATTATTAATATATGCCTAAAAGGTAGCTAGGGCGTTCGTTAGCCCGAATAGTATAATGTTGTATTTAAAGAGCCTATAGCGAGTCTAGAAGGTAGTCTTCTACTCGTAGCCCTCTTTAATCCTAATACGATTGAACGTATCCCGTAGATCTATCTTAGAGAAGACGGCTATACCGCTAACCCTATTAATTATCTCTAAAATAAGGGGTAATAGGTATCGGTTCTTCCTTATTACCTTATTTAGACCCCGATAGTCGATATATAGGCGTAGGCTCCCGTCCTTCTTCGGTACGAAGATAATAGGTACTCCTACCGAGCTCTTTAAGGGACGTATCTAGCCCTTCTTTAAGTACTTCTCGAGGTACTCCCTCAAAGCCTTAAGCTCTAGCTCCGAGAGGTTGTATAGTAGCCTAAACGGTACCGGGGACTCTCCGGTGTCGATCTTATAGTCCTAATCTATACGCTTAGGTAGGATCTCGGAGTCTTCTTCGCTAAATACTAAGCTATACTCTCTATACGCTCGGATATCTATCAGGTTAACTCCTCCGTAAACCTTGCCTATAGTAGAGGGTTTCGTGGTCTAAATCTATATTAGGTAACTATAGATCTTATCCTTAGCGCTCCGCTTTAGGACCTTCGCTATAGACTCGGCGGATATAATCTCCTAATTCTTAGGTAGATTATCTGTAACGCTACCCTTACTAGGGTACGTAAAGCTTATAGGGTCGGTTTTCCAATTAAGAACCGGTTCTACGAGCTTATACTAGGGGCTTCCTAGTAGTAGACGGTACCCGGCGATATTTGCGGTAACTAAGACGACTTCTTACTACCTCTATTCGCCGAGCGTATCTCGTACCTCTAGCTATACCGTATACTCTCCGTAGACGGCTAGGGGTTTACCCTCGATTAATAACTATATATCTAATAGAGGCCTTAGGTCTTTCAATCCCTAGAGTACTATAAGATCTTAGGAGATTAGGTTAATAGGTACTCTAGTATCTACTAGAGCGGGCTCTACGTCTTTACGACTAGCTTGCTGATACTTAGCTAGGACCCTAAGGTTAGAATCCCTAGGCTTCCTACTTAGCCCGATAGTATATACGCTTGCGAGGTCTATTAGGCCTACCCTTTTCCCGGCGTGCTCGTAGTATCCTTAGGGTTCGGGTAACTATAGGACTTATAGCTCGTCGAGCTATAGGTCTAGTAACCTCCTAGCGTTGCTCCGTCCTTAGCTATACTAGAGGAGCCGGAGCCCTAGGGGTTAGTAGGCTTCGATATCTTCAAAGTAGGCTACCCTTCGCCCTGCGTATTAACGCGGTAGTAGCGCTTCTCGCTAGACTCGCTACTAGAGCAGGAGGCGGAGAACTACTTGTTACTAGTTATAGGGATACTAACCCTAGAGGACTTAGCTAACTAAAGCTGTTCAAGCGTCTTCTTCAAGGTATCTAGCGCCGTGCGGTTAGGTATACGTGCCTAGAATACCTTGCGAAGAGAGGCTTCAACCTTAAAAAGTAATACGTAGTATTTCTAAGGTTTAGGTAGCTTAGCTACTATACCGGTCTCGGTTAGATAGGCCTCTAGATACTAAGCAAAAGTAGAGACGCTCTAGTCTAGTAACTACTTTACCGTCTAGAAGTTCTCTCCCGCCTTATTCTACCTCTTGATTAGATCCTCGACTTGATCCAAGTACTAGGTACTAAACTCCTCCTAGGTAACGTTACCCTTACGGGCCGACTAGAAACTTATCTATAACTAGACTAGTAGTCTATCGAGGAGAGCTTCTACTAGTCTAACTCTATCCACGTCTACCTTGGATACGTCGCCCTCGTACCGCTACGGATACTCCGCGAAGTACTTACTTAACTTGTAGAGGAATACCTTGTATCTAGCTATATTATCGCCTTTATACTTCGGAGGTATTAGGTAGTAGGACTTCGGGAGCTAAGAATTACCCTTATAGCTCTTCTTAGCTAGTCCTATACTACTAGTAGTAACTAGGGCTAGCTTAGCTTCCTTAAGACGGACCTATAAGGTTACGATCTTTAGCTAAGCTTCTAGCTTAGCCCTCCGAGCTATCGACTCTAGGTTGTTCCCTACTATATCCTCAGACAACGTCTTAGGAGTAGCCGGAACGACTAACTCGGAATCAGTGTCCTCGTTAATAACTAGTAGGTCCTTACGGGAGGCCGCTTTATCCTCTAGCTACTACTATATATTAGCTTCGGGATTGGCAACGTTGTTACTAGCTTCTACGCTCTAGTTGCGTATCTTAGGTCCTATAATCGTTTAGGGGAAGGTCCGATCTCTAATAGTACTAACGTAGTATACTCCCTTAAGGGGTAGAGCGTTTATAATATAAGGATACGTAGTAGTACTATAGGGATAGACGTATTAAGAGAGAAAGGGGATCAAATATATATATTTAGAGTAAACGCTAGAGAGGAATCTCTCCTACGTCTAAGCGATAAGATATCTACGTATACGAAGCTAAGGCCGTACGTACCTTAGTACGTAACCTAGCTTAGTACCGGACTAGTATCTAACCTATATCTAACTAGTCCCGGAGTCTAGAATAGGTTATAGATCCTAATAACGGGTATAAGATAGGACGGCGGCAGACCTCCCGTCTAGCTACTCCCTACCTAATATACCTCTACGATCTAATAACTAGTCGCCGCCTAAAGGATTACGGAGAATAAGCTAAACGCGGTAGAGGTAGCTTTCGATAACTAGAGGAACTAGGATAAAAAGCTACGCGAACTAGTTGACGCCCTTTAAGCGTTCGCCTCCCGCGAGACCGTAGCGCCCGCCTATAATAGACCGGATACTATAGGTCCTCGGGAATAGAAGCCTCCTTTATAGGATAGTATCGTAGCTACTTTCCGCGACTTTCTTATTCGGCTATAGAGCTCCTACTAAGTACACTCTAGCCTTAAACTAGTACTCTCCGCCCCCTACTACTAGGACTATATTAACGACTACCTCCCGTACGATAAGCACGTAAGGTTGCGCAACTTCTAGATAGCGGGCGGCGTCTTGGGTAGCCGGGACCCTAAGGAGTTCTTTACGGTACTCGAGGCTATCTTCGCGGACTCTATAGAAAAAACGAAGGCTTTGGAAAACCTTATAAGGTTAAAGTACTAGGATAGCTAACTATAGTACGAATACTAGCTAGTTTTCGACGAACTCCTATACGTATTAGACGGGACTTACTAGGATAACGCTATAAAGATTATATATCTAAAGAAGATATTTTCTAACTAGGTCGCTATAAGTACGGTCCCTATATAGTATATACCGTAGTACGCCGGTTTCTATACGGAGGTCGGACGTATTATAGCTAATTATAAGAATACCTCCTAGTTCGCTACTAAGAACTAAATATAGCTCTCTAGGCTAAAGTCCTTAGAGCCCGGCACGGTTGGGTTATACGCCGGCCCTAGTAGAATAACTAACTTTCGCCCTAATACTAGGCCCTAGACGGAGCCGGTCGATACCGTAATAACCGCTACCTAGGTTTAAATAAGCGGATAGCGCTCTACTATAAGCTTATCGCGATAGTAGCCTAACCCTAGTAGCTCCTCTAAGGCCCCTACCCGCGCTAAGTAGGTTACTAAAGCGGAGCTCGACTCGAGACAGGAGTAAGAACTCTACTTCTAGTATAGAGGGAGTAGATACCGGTCGAATAACTACGTCTACCGCGCCGCTCTAAACTCTACAAAGGCCTCCTCTAGATATATTAATATATCTACTCTCCTCTCTATACCGGATACCTCTCCTATATTAGAGGACTCCGAGCCGGAAGAGGCGGGAAAAGTATAGCTCCCTATTATAGTTAGAATAAGGGAGCTAAGAGAGTACTTAAGTAGGGCTAGTAATTATACTAGGTAAGAATAAACGGGAGGAGTATATTTATAGATATTTACCTAAATAATAATACTACTTCTCCTATATTTGCTCTAATCGATAAAGGCTACGAGTACTACGCTATAATAAGTAATAACCTAATAAGGAGACTCGGACTCTGTCTAGTCGATAACGCTTCGCGTCGAATACGTAGCGCTACGAAGGTAATAACAGACACTAAAATTAGAGGGGTAGTTAGGTTCTAGATAAATATAGGCGGATTCCGCTAGAACGTATATATATACGTCGTACCCAACCTATCCTACGACTTGATCCTAGGCAACCTATAGAAGGCCTATAATATAATCCGGATAGCGCCCGATTAGGGCCGGCTCTAGTACGGCCGTAGTCTATAGTAGATTGCGGAGCGTTACCGCCACGAAGAACGTAAGCCCGCGGGAATATCTACGGCCTCTACTATAGACGGTACGATAGCCGTATCTACTTATATTACGGAGCGTTACCGCTACAAAGAATATTAGCCCGCGGGAATATCCGCGGCCTCTACTATAGACGGTATAGTAGCCGTATCTACTTATCTAGACTCGGAGGTATATAGGGCTACCCCGAGGCAACTATACTCCGCGGCGGAACTAGCGGTATTAATACCGATTATATATTAACTAGGATATCCCGCTAACTCTAACACGCGCGAGTATAAGCGGCCTTTTACTAAGAAGGCCGCCCGAGAGCGATCGGAGGCTAAGGTAGAAGCGACGGACCTAGCGTTAGTAGCCTTAGCTATACTTATACCTCAACCGGGATATCCCGCTAACTCTAATACGCGCGAGTATAAGCGGCCTTTTACTACGGAGGCCGCCCTAGAATAATCGGAGGCTAAGGTAGAAGCGATAGATATAGCGTTAGTAGCCTTAGCGGTACTTATACCTCAACTAGGATATCCCGCTAACTCTAATATACGCGAGTATAAGCGGCCTCTTACTATGGGGGCCGCGTTCTAGAAGACGGGTTCCGCCCGTTTTAGTACGGTAGCCCCTCGGCCGGGATACCTACCTAAGTTAGGGGTTAGTAGGCCTAACCCCTAGTCTAGAGACTACTATACGGTACGGAACTCCAGCCTAGAATAGTCGGACTCCGCCTCCTATATTACGATAGCTAGTTTCTCCCGGGATACGAAAACGCGGATTACCGTAGTAAATATA
>QWZN01000479.1:0-11832 GCA_003693225.1 Venturia aucupariae
ATTCTAATAATCTATATATATTTAGATAATACTAGTAATAGTAGGACGAGGAAAGTATTATAAATATTAGGATTATTAATAAGTTTTAAATTTAAATAGGAGAGTCGTATATAATACTAGATCGTCGTTTTATTTAAGGGTATAATTTTATTTACGGTTTAAGAGGCTAAACCTTTCTTCTTTTATCTACTACTAAAATCCTTTCTTCTTTTATCTACTATTAATAATACTAGCTCCGCCTTCGTTAGCTTATAGTCGATATATTTATTCTAGTACTATATTTTCGTATTAGTTATTACGTATATTAATTCGGTACTCTTACTTACGGCCTAGTCGTAACGAACGCGGGCGCCCTTTACTAGGAATTTAGTAACTAACCTAACCGCTTCTTTAGTAACCTCTAGATTGTCTATATTAAGTCTATTATAACTAGAGTTAGTTTTGAGATCGATAAAGGCAGCTACGACGGGGTAGTAGATATTATAAGAGAAGCGATTAGGCGGCCTTCGTCTAGGGTAGGGTTCTTTCTTAAGGACGGGTATAAGGAACCTTAGACGTCTTGTATAGTTTACTAGAGAATCGACGTATTAAGGCCTAAATACGAAGAATTTATCCTTCTTATAGTTTGGTATAATTAAGAGGACTCTAGCGGCGATAGCGTAGATAGTATTATCGACAAAGTAATTTGTATAGCGTAGTCCTAAGTACTTTTTAATAATTCGATAGAAGGCCTTTGTAGTTTCTCTCTACTTAAAGGAGTTCTAGATCCGAGACGTCGTAGGCTTCCCGGTCCTTTATTTAAAGGGGTCGGGGTACTTTACGCCTTCCCGACTCTAATTAAATAGTACGAAGACTTAACTTACCTAAGAGCCGTCTATATAGTATAATTCCTAGTCCCGATTAGCCCTAGCGATAGCGCCCTATTCGACGATTATATCCTTAATACGGTTATACCTAAGTATATCCGATATAAGCTAAGGATATATACCGTAAACGCTATCTCTCTCCTCCTAGCTTAAGACCCGGTACTATATATCTAACGCTTTCCTCTTAGTCGCCTTAGTATTATCTACTAACTATATTTGTCCTCGGGCCCTTCTTCGCTCTACCCGTCTTTTAACTATATCTACTACCTAATATTCGTATATTTGAGAATATATTTAGGCGGAATACTTAGTAATATAAACCGCTACGTATATATAATAAAGTTCTTTAGGTCCTTTAGCGTCTTAGAAGAGTACCTATCCTTCGCTAGTTAAAAGTTCTATAATAAGAAGTTCGAGGGAATTTTCGGCGCTTAATTTAACTAATATCTTTATACTAGACTTTAAGGTAGCCCCGAAACCTCTAGATATATTAAATACGATACGGGAGGAGAGGAGCGAACGAAACTAAGGGATACCTAAGGACTAGTTAATAAGGCGTATTAGGAACCTAAATATACCGTCGCTTTTAATAGTCCTCTCTATATCGAGCCCGAGTACGATATCGTTATTAGGTTAATCATCCTCTTCGTCTAATTAGAGAGCTTTAAGACGTTCTACTTTATTATTAAGTAGGGTAGTAGTAGGGTCGGGATCGGTTTCGTCGCTATTAGAGTTATTTTTAGGTTTGGAACGTTGGCTAGTATCGGAGTCGCTTTTAGAGCTATCTCGGACGGGGTTACTAATAGGGCGGCGCTTTCTACTAAGGTATTTGCGCTTAAGCTACTACTATCGTCGTATAAGGTAGTAGTATTTAGCCTTATCGCCGTCGAAGAGGAACTATAGGGTAGTTATATACGACGCGATTATAGAAGTATAGCTAAGCTCGATTTGGGTTTACTCTACTATAGTTATCTCTCGCTTCTAAATATCCGTAGCTATCTCTTTCGTCCTCTTCTTTTCGTGATTTATAAGGGTAATTAGGGGCTCTATAAGGACGAGTAGTCTATTAATCTAGGTAATATAAAATTCTATAAACTCGGTAGAGGGGATGGCGAAGTAGCTCTAGTATATTTAGGGGTCGTCTAGAGGGGAGTATAAGGCTAGGGATAAGAAGGGGTAAGAGAGGGCGTAGGTTTAGAGAATCCTATAAAAGGGTATTAGTAATAGATATAAACTTCTAGGAGGGGGCTAACTACGGATATTCGGCGAGCTTCTCTAATATACCGAGCGAGATATAGAACTCTATACGGGTTAAGTAAGTCTTCGGCTTAACTCCTATCTAGACGCGATACTTAGTATCCGAAACTATCTTTAAGAGCTATTAGTAGAAGGTAGTCGGTAACGATAAGAGTTTATTATTTAGCTTATAAAACTATTATACTAGAGCCTTACTAAAGCTAGCTACGAGTAGGTTACGGTTAGCAAAAGGTAAGTAATTCTTAAGTATAGTCGAAAACGCCTCTTTGACTATATAGTATATCTTCGCGTACGTAATTTTAAGACTATAAAGATTATTCGGACGTATAGCGAAGGCGATATTACTAGGATTAGTAGCGCTAGTAATATAGTACCTATCCGTCTTTAAGGAGCCGCTAATAACCTTAGGATCGACGTTAATATCGAAGGACTAAGCCCAAGCCTCTATATATTCCTACTTATAGAGTAGGGTAATAGGCTCGATATTAGTACTATTTGGGCCTTTATAGATAAGAATATATTTATAGGTAATATCGATCTAGGTCTAACGTAGATCGAAGAACTCGTAGTAAAAATATTATTTTAATTAGGTTAGGAACTATCGTGCGGCTCTTTAAGGTATATAGGGCTCGAGAGAGGATTTAGTAAAGAGCTTAATTCTATAGCCGATAATAGTAAGGGCCGGTTCCTAAAACCCTTAGCTATAGGCTTAGGCACGCCGAGTAATTTCGGACTAAAGGGTAGAGAGGTAGTCTTCCGGTAAAGCTACTTTATATTTAGTACGCTATTAGTATAACTTCGTAAACGCCTCCCTTATAATCTTAGAGCGGGCGAAAGTATTACTATCGTTATCGGGGTAGTAATAGGATATATCGGGGGAAGTCGAGGAGGTAATTACTAGTATAAGAATATTATCTATCTATTCTACTAGCTAGGTATCGTTGAGGAGGATATCCCTTTTATAGGTTAGATATAGGAAGATAATATAGACGTTGAAACCGTAGCTACCTAAAGTAGTACCGTAGCCGAACCGAAAGTACTTATAATCTTGTATCTTAAGTCCGTTAAACGTAGCCTTTAAATCTTCTTTCTAGGTTGAAAAGAAGGAAGGGGTATAGACGACCGTTATACTACCCTTTAGCCCTACTAGAGATAGGAGACGGGCTATAAAACTATTAATATCGTATAGGAATTTGTATTAGAGAAGGCGATCGTCTAGTATACTAGGTTAATCTACTTTAATATTATAGCGTAGGAGGTCGCTAAGATAAAAATCAACCCTTTTATTAGACGGATCGTCTCGTTTACGGATAAAGTTTACCTAAAGAGGGGCTCCTAGTACTACTACCGCGGACGAGGTAAGGAGCTTAGGTATACTATAGGGTACGTAAGGTATAGTAGAGAATATACGATTAATCTCGCGGGTATATTCGCTAAGAGGTATACCGGGTAGGTAGGAACGAGGGCGGTCTATAGGATTATTAGTACGGAGGTTATTATTAGAGGCTAAAGAGGATTACGGAGAGAGCTCCTAAAGGTTACGCTATAGGTATATATACTATAGCAATATCTCGCTTATATTAGTTCGAGTATAATTGAAATAATAGTTTTGTTATAAGTTAGATCGAGGCGTAGATCTTCTATCCGAACTAGTTCTAGTTAGGGTATCGCTTCTACTTTAAGAGAACCTTCCTATCTACTAGCCTCTTAGGGCGTAGAAAGACGTGGGTCGAGGTTGTATTTCTAACGCTCGTAGGCGTAATTAGGGTTCGTTTCGGTAGAGTAATCTCTAGTTAGGAATACGGGAGGTAAGTAACCGCGGCGGGCTATAGATAGCGTAGGTAGAGATTACGGTTAGGGTAGTTCTCTACCTAAGAGTAGGGGAAGGCCGTCCGGGGTCGGGGTAGATTCGGGGTCGAGCGGAGTTCGGGGAGTTAGGTCGAGACTATTAGGATTAGGTAGGTCCCGAATAGGACTTTCAAGGACTAGCGCCTTCTAGGATAAGGGTAGTACTAGGCCTTAGTAGTCTTAGAGTAGGGGTATAGACTTATTAAACGTAGGTTCTACGTAGACGTCGTATAAGGGTTCTACTATAGTAGGTTTAAGATTCGATCGATTATTTTACGGGGTAGCGGTTTAGACGAGAGTCGATAGGACTAGATCGACCGCGGGGTAGGGCTAACTGTTAGCTAGTACTCTATAATAAGCTAAAGATTTAAGGCGGTACTTAGGCGTTAGGGCTAGAGGAATAGTAGAAGGACTTTTAATAGTAGGGGTCCCTCTAAGGGTAGGATTGGCGCGGGATTGCGACGATATAGTAAGTTACCTTATACTATCTACTAGTACCGCTATTATAGGATCGACTACGTCTTCCGGCTAGTAGGTAAGGGATCTAAGGCGGCGTTTACTAGTTAGTACCGGAGGAGGGAGTAGGGGCCTATTCTCGTAGAGGGCCTCTCTAAGAGTAACGGCCGTCTCTAATTATAAGGCTATAGCGAGATTCCCGATACTTTTACTTAGCGTACTAGTAGAGGTATTAATTAGTACTTACTATTCCTTTTTCCGTTTTCGACTCGCGGCTCTAGTAAGAGTATTACGGTACTTCTTCTCTTCTTTCTTTTCTAGTTTAAGCCGCGTCTTGGAGTTAGGAGATAATAATAGCGCCTAGTTCTTTACTTAATATTTTCGTTATCTCGAGCGTAGGGAAAGTAGTCCTTAATCGGGGTCTACGGGAGGTCGCCTAGTTCTCGCTATTAGAGGTAAAAAGAAAGGCAAAATAGGTAAAGGGAACGATAGTAACGGGAGATACTACGAAGGCTCCTATAGTAGTTAAGGTTTATATATCTTATTAATATTATATATTTACGCCTGTCTAGAGTAGCCGTTTAGAAGTAGGGTTTTAATATATATAAGGCGGAAGGTATCTTTAGTTAATAAGAACCGCTTATTCGCCTAGGATAGAGTATATAATAAGATATTTATAGGCGCCTAATTAGAACTTAGTATCGGAGTATAGGAGGGAATAGTACTACGTAATAAGTCCTAGATAAAGGGCTATTAGGAGATATAAAGGAGTCTCCTAAGTATCTTTTAAGCAACTTTACTAGGAGGGATATCAGCGGGTAATACCTAGATATTTTATACTATTAGCCCGGTTCGGGCGTAGATATATAGTTATTATAGAATATAAAGGAGTCTCCCTAGTATCTTCTAAGTAGCTTAACGGGTGGTACTCTAGGCGAGTAAGGTATAGAGTATTTAGTATAGTAGCGTAGGTAGAACCGTAAGAATTTAAAAGACTAGAGAGTCGATACTTTACTCCTTTTAATAAGGGATTAGTTAATTATAGAATCGGTATTACCTACTATAATTAAATCGGGTATTTTCTTAAAAATATAATAGACCCCGACTTCAACCTACTATTACGCTAGTATAATAAGCTATTTCGCCAATTTAATATCCTATTACGCTAATTTAATATCCTATTCCGCTAATATAATATCCTATTCTACTAAATTAATACTCTATTCCGCTAATTCGATATCGTATTCCGTCAATTCGATTTTACTAGTTCGCTAATTCAATATATAATTCCCCTAAGTTTACCGTCTAGTTCCTTTTAATAGTAGAGAATAACCCTATAAAACTTAAAGGACTAAGGGCTCTACTATTAGAACGGCGCGAATAAGGCCGTTTAAAACGCCTAAATTTATAGGACGGCGTCCTATAGCTAATCCTTCGAACTAGTTAGAGATAAGAGTATACTAAACTACGCGCTAATAGCGATA
Source organism: Venturia aucupariae (assembly GCA_003693225.1). Taxonomy (NCBI): domain Eukaryota; kingdom Fungi; phylum Ascomycota; class Dothideomycetes; order Venturiales; family Venturiaceae; genus Venturia; species Venturia aucupariae. Next base: position 5,912 of record QWZN01000479.1, read on the forward strand.
AAATCTTTCTTATTAAGGTATCGGAATTTTTTCGATTAACTATTAGGAAGAGTAATCGGTATATACGAGATTTCTAGAAAAATATATATAGTTCTTCTAGTAGTCGAGGTTAGAGGTAGAGCCGAGGGGGGTATAGCTATAGGTACGCCGCTAGGGGTAGGGGCGGTAATCTTCGGTTTCTTAGTAGATAGGTTAGGGTCGGCGCCGCTAGTTAAACGTTTACGTTATAAAGACGCCGGGGATTTAGATACGATATAATATAGAATCTCTATAGACGGCGGGGAATATACGTTTTCCTAGGGTATAGAGGTCTTCGCCTTACTATTCGTCTTAGGGGATACCGCGTTTACGGAAGTTTAGGCTGTCTTTAGCGTCTTTAGGATCTTTAGTATCTTTGATATCTTTAGCGTCTTTAAGGTCTTTAGCGTCTTTAAGGTCTTTAGCGTCTTTAAGGTCTTTAGCGTCTTAGGCGACTTAAGCGTTCTAGGTATCTTAGCCTTCTTAGGCGTAGAGGCGGCTATAGGCTCCTCCTCGTTATTATCGTCTTCTCTAGTATCGTCTCGCTACCCTAACTAGGTCGATAAGAGTTCGTTTTCTATAAAGGCCTATATAAATTTACCCTCCTCTTCTTTTAGCGGTATATACTAGATTTTACCTAGGCTACTACGGAAATCAAAGAGAAGATAGTAAATATCCTAAGATTTAATTAGATCGAACTCGTCCGGAATAAACTACTTTAGCTAATTCTAATACTTACTAATAAGAGTAGTAGCGGTAGTACGATCGGATTTAGGTACTTCTTCGTTATCGGCCTCTTATTAGGCTCTCTTAAGGAGGCGCTCTAGGCGTTTATTCTCTTCCTAAGGGCGACGGGTTGCGGGAGGGAACGATAAAATATAGCGAAGGCTATCGCCGAAGCTAGTAGCTTTATTATTATAGTAGAGGTCGCTTATAGTTTTTTTAAGGTAACTAGTAGTATCTTCCTTAGACTTACTAGGGTTAGGAACCGCTTTCACGGTCTTAAAGAAGAGTTTAGCGTCTAGGTTTACTTCGAGGTCGGGTAGGTAAAGATTAAAAGTTCAGTTATAGACCTATACGTCGTAGGTACGTATAATAAAGTAGCGGTAGACGTAAATATTATATATCTATCTAATACGGAAGTGCCGGCTAATTGCTTATATATCTTAGGATATATTAGTAGAGGCGTCTACTATAAATATTATATAAGCGCCGCTAGTATATAGATTAAGGCTAGTACCGCTAACGTCGTAGGTATATAGGAGGAACTATAAATAGCGATAGTTGATCTTTGTACTATTAAATCGGTCTACGAGTACGTCGCGATTAGCGCGGTTTAGTTTCGACGAGAAAGGGGAGGAGAAGAGGTAATATATAGTAAGGAGGTAGTAGACTATACGCTAGATAGTCGGGAAAGTAGTCTAGATAGAAGCCTTTTCTTCTCTACGAATATAATCGAGGGTCTAGCTAAGGAGGTCGTAGAAGCGTAGGGAAGTTAAGACGTACTTTCTTAAGAGTAGTAAACCCGTATCGATATTATAGGGGGAGGTAGCTAGTAGGAGTTTCGGGATTAAGGTAATACCGATCGGAGCGCTATTAGGATTAGCGATACCGGTTAGGTAAGGTATTAGACTAGTATTATTACGGGCGTAAGAGAGTATTTTAAATATAATCTACTACTTAACGGGCTAGTTTAAACCGTAGGGAGTAGTTTTCTCTAGCTCGTTAAAGAGGAGGGTACCCTCGAGTTCTTAAAACGACTATTCTTCCTTATACTTATACTATAGCTTCTCTATAAAGGAGTCGTTCGCTATAATAAGTTAGTAGTAGGTCTAGAATAAGAACGTAGGGGTTAAGAGGGATACGTATTAGGGGATATAAGGGAGTCTCCCTCGCATCCCTCTATATAATAGAAGAGATAGGAGTTAAAGATACTTATAGGGGTAGGTTAGTAGTTACGGGGTATTATCTAGTACCGGATAACCTTCCTACTACCTCTTGAATTTATTAGCTACTTCTTTTATAAGACTAGTTTACCAACCTTTATACTATCTCTATCGGGTACGTATTAAGAAACTCGCCCTATTAACGTTTAAACGGGTTAGTATAACCGCGTCGAAAGGGGTACAGGGGTCGTTTTTGGGTATTCTAATAAGAAGGAGGGGGGGGTAAGTAGTAGCTATAGTATATATCCTATAGGTAGTACTATTAATACCTATAGCGCCTTATTTAATACTAGGTCTATCTACCCTATCGAGTAGTATTCGAATCCTATTATAGGCGTCGTAAGTAAGGAGGTCCTATATAGCTTACTATAGAGGTATAAGTCTAGCTTCCTTAGTCGACCGTATATACTTAGGTAGTTTCGTCGTAATAGAGTAGGCGGCCTAGCTAGGCGGGTACGAGGATAAATAGTTATAGCGAACTAGTTATTTATTAAAAATGCGGATTAAAGCGTCTCTAGGTTAGGAGACGTTAGGCTTATTAGAGATAAATTTCTCGTACGAGGCGACGGCGACGCTACGGAATCTAGTCTCTCTATCTAGCTGTCTATCCCTAGAATATACTTGAATATATTCTAGATCGTAAGGACTCTTAACGAGATTCGGATTACTACCCTTATAATAGATAATATTCCTAAATTCCGGGCGGTTAGTAGTTTTTTTCGCTTTAGTAGACTAGGTTAATACGAGATAACCCTATAAGTCCCTATAGGAATAGTAGATTAGGGTAGCGGTAAGTAAGAATATATAATCGCAACCTAGCTAAGAAGGAGTAACTATATATTAGGAGTCTTTATTACGATAGATATACGCTTTATCGATAACGAGATTGCTAAATATACCTTTTAGGTTACATTCCTATTTTTTTTTATTAATATAAAAGTTCTTACTACCTTAAAGAGAGTCCTTTTTCAGCTAATCGTATTCGTATCGTATTATCTTATTTAATAGGTATACGGCCTTATATTCCTTATAGCGAGTATATTAGAGGAGTCCTAGACCGTAACGACTAACTATAGTATTAGGCGTAGAGATAACGAGGATAGGGTAGGTTCCGTCACGGGCTAGTTTTTGAATAAATAGTATCTCCTTAGATTTTTAGGTAAGTAGCTTACTAATATAGGTAAAGTCGATAGTTTCGTTTATAATCGCTCCGCCTTCTCGTTCAAGCTAAATCTCTATAATGGATTTCTTACGGTCGGAGTAGTATACGACGAGTTTAAAGTCTTCTAATAGTTTCCTTACCTCTTTATACTATTATATTACTAGTATACCGGGAACTAATATAATCTAGGGGCGGAAGGGTCTAATATCGTTAAAAGTTTATTAAAATTTCGCGTCGTCTTTATCTTTATAATATTAAACCCGGGCGGCGATAGTAGCGTCGTATTAATTAGTATATTCCTATAGGTTAGGGTTAGTAGTAGTTCGTAATAGGTAAAGGGTAATACTCCGGTTAGTTATTAAGGGAGAGACTCCCTCGCAAACCCTATTAGAGTTAGGTAGACGTATAGTTAGTATAGTAGCGAGTATAGTAAAAGTTTTACTAAGTTCTACGATAGTAGCTAGGATTATACCTATAATAATATATTCCTTTAGCTTCTCTCTTATTGCGACGAGGGCGTAGACTTAGAACTAGAAGAGGTAGGGACTACCTTTTCTTATACCGCGAACTCGGATCGGCTAGGATAGGTCGATATTAAGGGTCTTATAAGCCTTAAGGAATCGGGTATACTCCTAATTAGTATTAGTTAATAGGTTGGTAACGAGGTTGACTTTGGAAGCGGAGGTATTATCGAATTACGGGGAGATAGTATTATTAAAATAAGCTTACTCTCGAGACTCTACTATACCTTAGGTATCGGGTAAAGTACTATTAAGTTGAGTACTAATCGTATCGCTAGTAATATTAGCGATTATATCTTCGAGAGTTTCCGTATCTATAAGTTACCAACTATCCTAGTAGAGGGTTTTGATAATAATATAAACGGATTCGTAGAGTAGGGGCTATAGTAGTATAGGTAGGCTTTTATTACGAGATAGATCGTTCTCGTAGGCCTACCGGATTATAAGGTTATCTTTAATACGGGCGTTTAGGAAAGCGTTTACCTAGGTTGAGTCGAGACGTTAGATAAAGCTAATACTATACGTAATTTTTAGGATATAGGGTTTAAGGGTATCTCTAATTAGATCGTTAAGCTCGGACTCGGTTTAGTAGGCCTTAGAAAATAAGTTCTTTAGAAATTTAAAGATAGAGGGGAGAAGCGTTACTTACTCGTTCCGCTTAAGGTAGTTAATAGCGATTTGGATTTCTTTTTACTCTAGGTTATCTAGGATTTATAGTTACTATTCTACTTCTTCCTTATAATAGAGTTATATTTATAGGACGGCGTCGATAGGGTTATTAGGTATTTCTTAGTCTTCGTTATCGTCCGACGATAATATATCTAAGTTAAGGTCGTTATCGTAGGGTTTTAGTTAGTTAGCTCGGGACCTTAGGTCCTTTTTAGTCGCCTCGGCAATACTTTCTAAATACGCGACTTAGGTATCTAATTCTACTACTCGACGTTAATATAATTTCGTCGAACTCTTTAGTTTTATAGTTAAAGCTTTAGTAGCTTTGGTAAGGTCCGGGCCTTTAGTCTCGACTACGTTTTTAAGCTAACGAAAGTTAGTACGATTCCCTAGGAAGTAGACTTTTAAGGTCGGGGGATATAGAGGGATACGAAGAAGTCTCCCTCGTATCCTCTAATAGAAGGGAAGTTAGGGGAGGCAACTTACTTTTTTCTCTAGAGCGCGTAGCGCTCTATCCGAGATAGGCGTTATATCTTTCCTAGTACGGGTATATTTAGTACGTCGGATAATTAGCTATATACGATTACGCTAGATCGAAGGTAACTAATTTTTACCGAAAAAGATACTATCTATAGAAAGATATAGTATTATTTAAAGATCGTAGAGTACGGTAGCGTAGTCCTTAAGGAGGCCCCAATCCTCTTTAGCCTAATATATTATACGGTTACGGCTAAGTTTATAGTAACCGCCGGACTCGAGTTAATTATAGGCGAGAACGGTACTAATAAACGTTACGGTATAAGCGATCCCTCTAGGCGCTCGGTAGTTATTCACGGACGCGAGGAGTATATCGATAACGATAGTAACTACTAGAGATAGTATAAGGTTACTAAAGTCCGCTATTAATAGGCCGTAGAATAGGGCGAGGTCTTTAGGTTTTATATAGATACGTTTGTCTTAGGCGTTATTAATAAGCTAATAATCGAAGAGGGAAAGAGATATAGCGACGTTAGACGCCTTAGCCTTATTTACGAGCTTATTAGGATCGTATACGCTAGAGAGGTTTCTGAAATCCTAGGTACTATAATTCTACGAAGACGTTTAGACTAGCATTTCGAATTCGGCTATTATATATTTTTTAGGCGCTTTATTATTATCTATATCGAGGTCTAATTCTATAGTATCGACTAATAGGCCTTCAACTAAGGTTAGGGTAGGTAGGGTAGTAGGGAGAGGAGTTGAGTTTAGTAGCGGGGTATAGAATATAGGTTTTTATTCGGAGCTATCGCTCGTAGTATTAGTATTACGGGTAGGTACGGGGTTATCTAGGTCTATAGTAGACTACGGAGGCTCGTACGTACCGGGGTAGTACTTCTAATATCGGTTAGTAGGGAAGGCTTGCTTTAGGGCGATAATAGGGAGTCTCCCTAATATCTACTAAGGTACTATATAAGAGGTATATAGAGGATATTCGGAATATAGTAGTAGAGTTATATCCGAATAGTAGATCGAGTACTAGGGGATACGAGAGGGTCTCCTATTCTTTAAGGGATATTACCTTTATTAACATTTAACCTGCGGTTTGAGTAATCTAACTAGAGGTTA
>QWZN01000480.1:0-11810 GCA_003693225.1 Venturia aucupariae
AATCAATATATCCTATACTAGTATTCTCTTTTGACGACTAGGAGACTACTAGAAGACTACTAGTAATCTTATTCTATAATCAAATTCATAGTAACGATAACTTTTTGTCTCTACTATAGTATTATTATATTGATATTATATCATTATATATTTTAGTTAAATCTGTTTTGAAGTTAATATTTTCGTTTAAATATTTAACAAATTTATTCAATTCTAACTAAAATGAATATAGAGTATCTATCTAGCGATAAAATTATTTTAAACTATATCTATATATTAATCAAGTATATATAAAACGATCTATTATACTAGAGAATATTTATTTTAATACTAGTTACTTATTATTATATTGCTCCTCTCTTTTATTAGGATCTATAACCTATTCTAGACTCCGGGACTAGTTAGATATAGGTTAGATACTAGTCCGGTACTAAGCTAGGTCACGTACTAAGGTACGTACGGCCTTGGCTTCGTATACGTAGATATCTTATCGCTTAGACGTAGGAGAGATTCCTCTCTAGTATTTACTCTAAATATATATATTTAATCCCCTTTCTCTCTTGATACGTCTATCCCTATAGTACTACTACGCATCCTTATATTATAAACGCTCTACCCCTTAAGGGAGTATACTACGTCGGTACTATTAGAGATCGGACCTTCCCCTAAACGATTATAGGACCTAAGATACGTAACTAGAGCGTAGAAGCTAGTAATAATATTGCCGATCCCAAAGCTAATACGTAGTAGTAGCTAGAGGATAAAGCGGCCTCCCGTAAGGACCTACTAGTTATCGACGAGGACGCTAATTCCGAGTTAGTCGTTCCGGCTACTCCTAAGACGCTGTCCGAGGATATAGTAGGGAATAACCTAGAGTCGACAGCTCGGAGAGCTAAGCTAGAAGCTTAGCTAAAGATTATAACCTTATAGGTCCGTCTTAAGGAAGCTGAGCTAGCCCTAGCCGCTACTAGTAGCGTAGGACTAGCTAAGAAGAGCTATAAGGGTAATTCTTAGCTCCCAAAGTCCTACTACCCGATACCTCCGAAGTATAAAGGCGATAATATAGCTAGATATAAGGTCTTCCTCTACAAGTTAAGTAAGTACTTCGCGGAGTATCCGTAGCGGTACGAGGGCGACGTATCCAAGGTAGACGTAGATAGAGTTAGACTAGTAGAAGCTCTCCTTAATAGACTACTAGTCTAGTTATAGATAAGTTTCTAGTCGGCCCGCAAGGGCAACGTTACCTAGGAGGAGTTTAGTACCTAGTATTTAGATCAAGTCGAGGATCTAATTAAGAGGTAGAATAAGGCGAGAGAGAACTTCTAGACGGTAAAGTAGTTACCGGGCTAGAGCGTCTCCGCCTTTGCTTAGTATCTAGAGGCCTATCTAACCGAGACCGGTATAGTAGCTAAGCTACCTAAACCTTAGAAATACTACGTATTGCTTTTCAAGGTTGAAGCCTCTCTTCGTAAGGTATTCTAGGTATATATACCTAACCGCACGGCGCTAGACACCTTAAAGAAGACGCTTAAATAGCTTTAGTTAGCTAAGTCCTCTAGGGTTAGTATCTCTACGACTAGTAACAAGTAGTTCTCCGCCTCCCGCTCTAGTAGCGAGTTTGGCGAGAAGCGCTGCCGCCGCGTCAATACGTAGGGCGAAGGGTAGCCTACTTTAAAGATATCGAAGCCTACTAACCCCTAGGGCTCCGGCTCCTCTAGTATAGCTAAGGGCGGAGTAATACCGGGAGGTTACTAGATCTACAGCTCGACGAGCTATAAGTCCTATAGTTACCCGAACCCTAAGGGTACTACGAGTACGCTAGGAAAAGGGTAGGCCCAATAGACCTCGCAAGCGTATATACTATTGGGCTAAGTAGGAAGCCTAGGGATTCCAACCTTAGGATCCTAGCTAAGTATCGGTAAGCCGGTCGTAAAGACGTAGAGCCCGCTCTAGTAGATACCGGAGTACCTATCAACCTTATCTCCTAAGATCTTATAGTACTCTAGGGATTAAAAGACCTAAGGCCTCTATCGGATACGTAGTTATTAATCGAGGGCAAACCCCTAGCCGTCTATAGAGAGTATACGGTATAGCTAGAGGTGCGAGATACGCTCGGCAAATAGAGGTAGTAAGAAGTCGTCTTGGTTGCCGTAAATATAGCTAGGTACCGCCTACTACTAGAAAGCCCCTGGTACAAGCTCGTAGAACCGGTTCTTAATTAGAAAACCGACCCTATAAGCTTTACGTACCCTAGTAAGGGTAGCGTTATAGATAATCTGCCTAAGAATTGGGAGATTATATCCGCCGAGTCTATAGCGAAGGTCCTAAAGCGGAGCGCTAAGGACAAGATCTATAGTTATCTAATATAGATTTAGACCACGAAACCCTCTACTATAGGTAAGATTTGCGGAGGAGTCAACCTGATAGATATCCGAGCGTATAGAGAGTACGGCTTAGTATTTAGCGAAGAAAACTCTAAGATCCTACCTAAGCGTATAGATTAGGACTATAAGATCGATACTAGAGAGTCCCTAGTGCCGTTTAGGCTGCTATATAACCTCTCGGAGCTAGAGCTCAAGGCTTTAAGGGAGTACCTCGAGGAGTACTTAAAGAAGGGCTAGATATATCCCTTAAAGAGCTCGGTAGGAGTACCTATCATCTTCGTACCAAAGAAGGACGGGAGCCTACGCCTATATATCGACTATCGGGGTCTAAATAAGGTAATAAGGAAGAACCGATACCTATTACCCCTTATTTTAGAGATAATTAATAGGGTTAGCGGTATAGCCGTCTTCTCTAAGATAGATCTACGGGATACGTTCAATCGTATTAGGATCAAAGAGGGCTACGAGTAGAAGACTACCTTCCGGACTCGCTATAGGCTCTTTAAATATAACGTTATACTATTCGGGCTAACGAACGCCCTAGCCACCTTTTAGGCATATATTAACAATACGCTGATAGGGTTAGTAGATATAATCTACGTAGTATTTATTAATAATATCCTAATCTTCTCTGCGGAAGAGAAGGACTACGAGAAAGATATCTATCGGGTACTAGAGAGGCTGCGGTAGTACCGCCTATACGCTAAGCTCTCTAAATACGACTTCTATATCAAGGAAGTAGACTTCCTTAGGTATATTCTAAGTATTAACGGTATAAGTATAGAGAAGAGTCGGGTCGCGGCTATTAAGGAATAGCCGGTACTAAGAAACTATAAGGATATATAGGTTTTCCTAGGAACTACGAACTTCTACCGACGGTTTATCGATAGCTACTCGAGGGTAGCCAAGGGTCTAATAGACTTGTTAATTAGTAGTACTAATAGGAAGAACTTCCCCTAGTAGCTATAGAATAATATAGCTACTACCTCCTTTGAGGAACTAAAGCGCTCCTTTACCTACGCTCCTATACTCCGATACTTCGACATCTCGCGGCCACGCCGAATAGAGACTAATGCGTCGGGGTAGGCGGTAAGTATAGTATTTTCGTAGAAGTTCCCGGACGGTATTAGCTAGCTATAGTATCTAGTAGTACTCTAGTCTCGTAAGATAACTCCTATAGAAATACGGTATAATATACACAACTAAGAATTGCTCGCAATTATAAAGGGTTTCGAGGAATACCGACACTTCCTTATAGGCGGAGCGGAGCCTATAGAGGTCCTCTCCGACTATAATAACTTAATCTAGTTTATATCTACTAAGAAATTAATATCTAGATAAGTACGTTGGGCACAAGCCTTGTCCGAATATAACTTTATTATTACGTATCGTCCCGGTAAGCTTAACCTGGCTAACGGGTTCAGTCGGCGCCTAGATTATATAATCGAAGGAAAGTTAGTTGATTCTCCTTCGATAATACTCCCGATATTATAGGAGAAACTCTATAATTCGGTCGTAGTAAGGTCTAACTACGGTATTGGCGTAGCCTATATCTAGTTGGAGCTGAAGTTCCTAAGGAGCTTAATCGGGCTATACGTTTCCCGAAATATAGTCGCTTCGATTGGGGCGAAGGCAAGGGCCGAGACCGTCTAGATATTCCCGAGTATCGAAGTTAGCGAAGTCGAGGATAGCTTAGGAAGCTATTCCTTAGACGAGGAGGAGGCTCCGGCCCCTTATAGAGACCCGCTAGGTTTCGTGGATCGTTCCTAGTATAGGACGCTAGTAGGACTAGTATTCGTATACCTTAGGGGTAGCGACGTATATAATAATACGCCTGAGATAATAGTAGACCTGCTTAAGAAAATTCAGTTAAATAACCCTTAGGTTTAGAAGAAAGCCTAGGCGGAGTATACGGAACGTAACCCTACCGGGACGTTATAGAAGCCTTAGGTTATAGATAACTACGGCGTTCTAACGTTTAAAGAAGTATATTTTGTTCCGAAGGATCTTGCCGTAAGGGTATAGATCCTACGCACTTACTATAATAACCCTACTACAGGCGGATATTTAGGGTTTAAACCTACCTTAACTAATATTAGGCGTTAATATACTTAGCCTATATTACTTAAGGATGTGAAGGCGTACTACCGCGACTACGATATCTATTAGAGGTCGCGGATTATACGGTACGCTCCGTATAGGAAACTAAAGTCACTTCCTCTTCCCACGCGGCTAATATAGGAATTCTCGATAGACTTTATTATAGAACTGCTACCGGTGCTACTAAGAGATACCGTTATTAATACCTTACTAGTAATTATCGATCGGTATACGAAATAGGTATAGTACTATACAATTTCGAAGTATACTAATACCTCGGAGCTTGCGTAGCTCTAGGTAGACCAGCTAAGCGTCTACGGAACGCTACTAGGTATTATATTAGACCGCGGTCCTATATTCACCTCCAAATTTTAGTCGGTATTTTGCTGATATATAAGGACTACGCTTAGGCTTAGTACCGCCTTCTACCCGCAAACTAACGGACAAACGGAAAGGCAAAATTAGAATTTAGAACATTTTCTAAGGTACTATATTAGTTATCGGATAGATAGCTGGCCGTACTAGCTATAGATAGTAGCTAATATATATAACCGGGCAGAGTACAGCTCTATTTAGAGATCTCTATATAAGGCTCTCTATAGGTACTACCCGGAGGACAACTAGTTAGTCGCGGATAAGCCCGCTAGTAGTATTCCTAATATAACAGCACGTATAGAAGAAATTCTAGAAATACGTACCGAACTATCTAAGTCCGTCCGCGATACTATAGAGGCTTCGGCGGTACAGGCTAATAAGAAGAGGATTAACAAGTTATACTACGTTAGTAATTTAGTCCTACTATCTTTAAAGAATATTAAGTCAAAACGGATTAAGAAGAAACTTGATTTCCGCTACCTTAGACCGTTCGAGGTACTTGAGATTGTCGGAACTTTAGCCTATAAACTAAAGCTTCTACTAGTATACCCGATTTATAACGTGTTTTATATTTCCCTACTAGAGCCTTACCTAGTACGGCTAGGTGTTTCCCCGCTAGATCCGTAGGAGATCGAAGGGTAGGTAGAATAGAATATCGAGAAGGTTCTCGACGTTCGTATACGCCGGAATAAAAAAGAATTCCTAGTAGTATAGGAAGGCTAGACGCCGGTCTATAATAGCTAGGAGCCGGCAGACTATCTCGTAAATTATAGTAAGATAATTCGGGATTTCGAGGAAGCTCGAAAAGTCTTATAAATCGAGTAGTAGAAACTATAGCTAGCTAAGAAAGCTCCGAAGAAGGGGTAGAAAACCTCTATAAGAGGTAGGTAAAGAAGATCTAGGAGAAGTAAGAAGTAAGTTTACTTCTATAGTATAGCGTATTCCGTATCGCGATATCTCCTAGGCCGGGGAGGTAGCTGCAATAGCTATAAGCGACTAAGTCGTATAAAAATTCTACGGAATTCCTAAGTTAGTATAATTTATTGATAGGGTACTATTGAATCTTAACTTTCTATAAACCTAGCTAAGCTAACTCTTTCATTCCGCTCCCTACGTGGAGAAGATACTATATACGGAAATTAAGACTTTCCGAACGTAAGTATACGGTATAAAGTATAAGATTGAAACGAATTCTAAGACTAGGGTACGGACCTTAATAGAGAATAAAGCTACGTATACAGATAGTATAAAATAGGACCTAGATCTACTTCGGTATATTTCTAAGGGATACTAGCGCTGAAAAGTCCCGTCTAAGGGCCGAAGTAGTTTTCGACAAGTGAAATTCCTATATACTAATCTGAAACCTAGGCATATAAAGTACGTAATCGAAGAGTTATTCGAGACTAGAGGGATAGTAGTAGGTAAGAAACGGTTACGTCTTTTCAGGAAGATAAGATTACGGTTAGGAAGTAAGGTAGAAGAAAGCTATAAAATTTAAGAGCCTAGTACTTATAGAGCCGGGCCGAGGTCGGAGACTAGACGCGACGCGACTATAGCGTAAAATAAAGAAGAAGAAAAGACTACTTAAACCCTAATAAAAGAATACTAGATATTCAAACTCCCTACTACGTAGATATATACCCGTTATCGTCCCTAGCCCTCTTAGTTTTAGATACTATAGACTTCTCGGACGGTTCAGCCTTCTCTTACCTTAGAAATAAAGCCTAGGTCGGGTAGATACCTCTCCTACTATTATACTACTCCTAAACAAAGTTAACGTGCTCGGAGATTATTATTAAGTTAAGAGTAAACTTAGAACTAACGGTAAAGGTAGTATACTTACTATAAAAAGAATTAGCTATAGTAGCAGAATAGAATTTAAATAAAAGAATATACGTTGCGGTATAGAGGCGGCTAAGGTTATAAAGGGCGGCGACAATACGGTCGGCTACTATTAAAAGAACCTCCTCGGACTACGAAAGGTTAACCTTAGGTACGGCCTACTTATCCTAAGTACGGGCGGCGAGGTACTACTAGTATATAGCTTCGGTACTAGCTCGTATAATCAAAGCATTACTACTAAAAGTATTACCGATACGAATAGCGCGGAGGTAGGACTTATAGTAGTACTTAGTAGTATCTATAAAGTCGGAGAATCGATACTCAACCTAAGAAAAAGATTATTAGAAAAAAGAGAAGTTCTTAGATAAGAATAGCAAACTTATACGGTCGTAACGTTGACCCTTTTTAGTATAGATACTACAAGCCGTAGCTACGGGTGTCTTACTACTAATCTTATACTAATTTACCAAAGTATTTTTACGCGTACCTACGGCTATGTCCCCCGGGGTCTTCTTTATACCACTTACCTACAGGGCCATATATATATAGTATATACGACTAGTTATCTTACTATCTACGGACGCGACGACTTCGGCAAGGGGGGTACGAGTTAAGTTTACTATAGTAGGGGGTTTGGCGCGAGATAGATAGTTTATAAGAAAGAAGAAGAAGTTGATATTAGTTTAATAAAATAAAACGTCGCGTCGAAGTTAATTTTATTAACAGCCCTTTAACCGTTGCCTACGCGATAGGATTAGCGTTATCAATATAGAAAATTCTAGAATCCGAGTAATACTCGATCAAGAATTAAAACAAACAAAAGCTGGGAATGAAAGCGAGCTAGGAACTTACTCTCTATATAAGCTAACGTTGCTACCACGGCCTCCCCTATAGGAGGACTTGAGGATACTAATATTATTATTAAAAAGAAGAAGGTTAACTTAAGGATAGAGGTTCTTAAGTAGCCTTACTAGTTACCTAGGCGCAACTAGGCTAATACCTAAGATTACAGCCTAGTACTAGAACTATAGTTACGATTTCGTAATTAGCTAATAATAGGTTAGCTATAGAAGCTTAATCGCCTAAAGGGGTAATATTGTCAATATATATAACCTGGGAATCCACTTCTACTAATTAGTATATAAACTAGATCCACCTTTACTATAATAAGTAACTTAGTTCCGAGGTGGGAGATATCTCTACTAACGATACGAGAAACGTTCGACGGGGTCTATTACGTATCTTTTAAGACCGTAAAGTAACCGGAGAGTAAGTACTAAAATAACTACGCCGAGGCGGGTTAGCCCACGCCTATAAGGATTATAGGATAGATTAGAATATTCCTAGCTATAAAAAGCTTAAAGAAGTAAGTAAATCCCTAAGTAAGCTATATACTACAGCCCTATATAGAGACTACCAAATAGGACGAAAGGAATACGATTTAATAAGACTATAATATAGACTAGAGATAAGATACGAGGCGCCTCGGCCTACCTTAGCACCTAAGTCTACCAGGACGGGGAGCTAGAAACGCCCCTATATAAGAACGGTGGGCAAGTAGAAATCCTACCTCTACCTGTTCCTAGTATAATAGAACCCTAGGATACCTCCTCCAAGGATCCTAGGGCAACCTATACTCTAGAAGAATGGACCGCCCTATCTCCGGGAGCTAAGGGATCTCTAGATCACGGCTACGGGTAAGAGGATAGGATCCGGAACTATAAGAAGAACTTCTTAGGTTATCTTAGCTAAGTCGATTCGCTATAGGGCCAGTTCCTAGATAATAAGGGTACTAAGCTACAAATTAGGTACCTTAGGAGCAATCCTCTATAAAGGTAGAGGACCTCCGCCGTATACTAAAGAAACAACTACTACTACTTGACTCGATATATAAGTCTATTAGGCTGTTCGTAGAGAACGGCGTAGACACAAAACGGGCTAGCAAGTTATATACCTATTAGGCTGGCCGGGAGGCCACTCTACCCGTAAACTCAAGGGTATACTACTATTGATACTCCTTAATTCAGAGGACCTAGCCTATAATAGTAGGTAAAAACGACGGGCTAGAAAGTTGTATACCTATTAGGCTAGGCGGCCTCTCTACCCCGTATACAGGGTATAGGGGTAGTACGCGGAGTAGGTACATTAGGAGCAATCTACTACTTAAGAGTAGGACCGCCGCCGTATACTAAACAAACTACTATAACCGGAAAACTGCGTAGAGGAATATATACCGCTACGTAGTTGAGGCCAAGATAGGCTAGCTAGTTATATATCTATTAGACTAGCCGGGGGGCTACTCTACCCGTGAATTCAAGGGTATACTACTATTAATACTCCTCAACTCAGAGGATCCTAACCTATAAGTAGGTAGATAAAAGTATCAACTCCTATATCTATCTTCGGTAGTATAGGAGGAGGAGCAGCGGTAAATTCAAGGGTATACTACTATTAATACTCCTCAATTCAGAGAACCCTAACCTATAAGTAGGTAGATAAGAGTATCAACTCCTATATCAAGCCTTCTATCTTCGGTCGTATAGGAGAAGGAGTAGCGGAGCAGCGACCTATTAGTACTATAGACGAGAGTATATATTATTATACTACAAACGTTATAACTAAGAAGAAGTAGCGGAGCAGCGACCTATTAGTATAGTAGTATAAGTACGTGTTGTTATACTATAAATATTACTACTAGAGAGGTTTAAATAACCTTCTCTACTCGATTTGGGATCCGCTACGCGGATCCCGGGGGGGGTAGCTTAAGTAGAGAACGCTTATAAGCACAACCTCTAGGGAATACTATTATTTTAAAAAAAATCAGCACGGGTACTTATAAAGAATGAACCGTAAAGTTCTACGACCTAAATAAGGCCGGGCTAAAACCCTATAGGAAGCGGGGTAAGGCTAAAGTAAGGGTAATCTTAGATCCAACCTAAAGCTATAAGACTCAGCCTAAGTAAGATTACTTAGCTAAGTAGGAGTTGATAAAGGGTAGCGGTATTAGTACGATATAGTCGACGACGAGCTATATATACCTTTCTATAAACTTTTTTTTTCCCCCTGCGGGGGTTTTTAGTAGTTTTAAAGGAACCGTGGAGTCCGAGGATAGACTCCTAAAGGGGGGGGGTAATATCAGGATCTATAACCTATTCTAGACTCCGGGACTAGTTAGATATAGGTTAGATACTAGTCCGGTGCTAAGCTAGGTTACGTACTAAGGCACGTGCGGCCTTAGCTTCGTATACGTAGATATCTTATTACTTAGACGTAGGAGAGATTCCTCTCTAGCGTTTACTCTAAATATATATATTTGATTCCCTTTCTCTCTTAATACGTCTATCCCTATAGTACTACTACGCATCCTTATACCTTTTATCTATATACGAAGATCCTTGTCCCTATCGACAAACTTAGTCTAGTATATTTACCTCTATAAAGCTAGATAAAGTTGTATTAAAAGTTCTTATCTACTATTAGTAGGTATCTATTATAGTTATATTGTATAANCTAGAAGACTACTAGCAATCTTATTAAATATAAATATAGAAATCCACCTCTCCTAACGTATTCGTATCAACTATTCGTTCCCTATTCTTTAATTATCCCCTTTATTCAAGCTTATTATTATTATTATTGTCATTTCTTATCGTTCCTCGCCCTAGCGATTCCCTAGTATCTTCGAATACCGCTATAACGTCTCTATCTACTCCTAAGCCTTACTTACCTTATAATTACGATTTATAGTTATATCTGCTATCTCCGTCTCTACCTCCTCAATCGGCGCTTCGTCTAGGTTATTAGGGGACTACCCGTTAAATAATAGTAAACTTTTCCTCTAGGTTATTACCGGACTACCCGTTGAACAATAGTAAACTTATTACTAATACCTTCGTCTTTATATAAGGACCGTACGCTTCGTCTAGGTTATTAGCGGACTACTTATAATACCTTTATCTTTATACGAGGACCGTGCGCTTCGTCTAGGTTATTGGCGGGCTACTCGTTAAATAATAGTAAACTTATTACTAATACCTTCGTCTTTGTATAAGGCCCGTAGGCTTCGTCTAGGTTAGTAGTAGACTACTCGTAATATCTTTATCTTTATACGAGGACCGTACGCTTTGTCTAGGTTGTTAGCGGACTACTCGTTAAACGATAGTAAACTTATTACCAATACCTTCGTCTTTATATAAGGACCCTTAGGGGACTACTTGTTAAACGATAGTAAACTTATTACCAATGCCTTCGTCTTTAGGTAAGGACCGTTGGCGGACTACTCGTTAAACGATAGTAAACTTATTACTAATACCTTCGTCTTTATATAAGGACCGTTGGCGGACTACTCGTTAAACGATAGCAAAATTATTACTAATACCTTTGTCTTTAGGTAAGGACCGTTGGCGGACTACTCGTTAAACGATAGTAAACTTATTACTAATACCTTCGTCTTTATATAAGGACCGTTAGCGGACTACTCGTTAAACGATAGTAAACTTGTTACCAATACCTTCGTCTTTATATAAGGACCGTTAGCGGACTACTCGTTAAACTATAGTTAAATTTTACCGAAAAAAATCTAACCCGCCCGGATAGTCTATTGGTTTAAGTAGCTCTCTAAACTACTTTATACTTAGCTACCCCTATACTCAACTAGTATTATAGGTATTTACTAGTAGGGGGGAGACTCGTATAACACGTATACCTAAAGTTGTCCTAATATAGGGTTAGGCCCCTCCCTAGACCTAGTAGTAAGGTTTAATATCTTGGCTAGATACGAGCTTATCCGGGGGATACGTCTACTTTTTTAATATTCTTTTTTACTACAACCGTTACTAGGAGACTACTAGAAGACTACTAGTAATCTCAATCTATAATCAACTTGATAATAACGATAACTTTTTATCTCTACTATAGTCTTACTATATTAATAATATATTATTATATATTTTATTTGAATCTGTTTTCAAGTTTATATTTTCGTTTAAATATTCAATAAATTTATTCAATTCTAACTAAAATAAATATAGAGTAGCTATCTAGCGATAGAATTATCTTAAACTATATCTATATATTAATTAAGTATATACAAAACGATTAATTATACTA